>JARYHS010003657.1:0-51289 GCA_031002005.1 Vandiemenella viatica
GACTTAAATTCGTAATTAACTCTTTATGACAGCGCAGGGCATAACACTTATCATTTAATCTCAAGTTTTCTCTTAATAAATTCCTTTACACCAAGCATTGATTTAATTACTTAACAGAGTCGTGATCGACTTCTAAGCTTTAGAACTTTTACACAAACTGTTTCGATGATCGCATATTCCAATGTTACAAATCTCCTTACTGGCAACATTTCATTAGACTTAAAATTCTATTTACCACGTTCGTCACCACTTAACCACATTAATTCCTAATAAATTCACATTTCATGAGCCTAGTTTACTCAAATGCATATAATTACATTCACCTGACTTAAAATTCTTAATTTAACCGTACAATTATCACACGCAACCTTAACTGAATTTTAACGTACTTTTCTCTCTTTGAAATCTTATTATCTGTCCAAAACTGAATTCTTACGATTTATTACATCTTTAGAAATACTTAACTCGACGAAATGTTTCAATTTCCGACACTTCGCGAATGTTTACATATTAATTTCGTTACAGTTAGGTATATTTACTGAACTGATTCTTAAATTTTTCAACTGCAGCATAATTCATTTTTACAAATTTTACAGAGCATTAGGGTGACTTGCCGTATAACTATTATTAATACCACAACATTAATTTTTTTTCCAACCTACATTTTTCACAGAAAACGCGATTGAATGTCACTTAAGACTTTGATACAGAAATATATTTTTCTCGGCATTAAACATTCTGCTGAACTTTGTTCCTAACACAGTTTACATTCTTTTAAAACACAATTGTCACTGTTTGTACTCACATTTTGGCTCCATTTGGCTGCCTGATGTGTTGAATTTTCGCGGCGTCCGATCAGCTGTTTGCGTCAAAGGTGACGACTGCTTGGCCGCGCATCCATTACGGCCCCTCTGATTGGCTCCGACGTTCCAGCTTGTATCGGTTGCTCCCATTGGCTGCGACCGGCTGGCGTGCGCTTCCGAAGGCTCCCTCTCGTTGTGGCGTCCTTAACTAATGCTTTCGTTACGAAGAAACTTTACTTTTCACTTTCTGAATATAATTCACATTTAACGATCATCTTGCTTGGATTTAAATTCTTTTTAAGGTAACACCATCTGATATCCTAGCTTGGCTACGGGGATTTCGGGGAAATGGCGTAGGAAAACAATTCCAGCTTCCTGCCATGTTCTAGCGAGACGTACATCTCAAACATTACCTAATTAATTTAACCACTAATTACTCCACAGCCCTGACACCATTTTCTTATTGTATGTAGCGAATCGAGCGGCAAATCCGCTACATACCGTGGGTTCTATCAACGAGACTGCCGTCGGTTCAGTTTCAACCGGCGTATGCATCATTATGTTGATAGACAACTAGCGGTTTAATGTACTTCTACAGTTAGCTAGACTGATCGAAGCAGGTAATGCACCTGTTACTCGCTGCTTGAGACAAGAAACAGGTTACTGCTAAGCAACTGTCCGTTCGCTAGTGCGGCTTAACTAGACAAGTTACTTACTGGAGGAAACGACTCACTATTGAATGCTAATACTTTAATTCTTAACTAATGACAAGGTATTCTTGAAGGAAAACACACCTATCCAGTAAACTCTATAATTTATTCTATCACTTGATGAAACATACGACATTACATAGATCACACAATAAGACTGAAAATCATGATGGCACAAAACATTTACTTATACTCCGTTGTAGGCACATATAACCTTTTACGATGATCTAACAGTTACACAAGACCTATCCCTTGAAATGAGTGACTTGAATGACTGACTATAAATCTTTAAGCAACAAGCGTAGGAATATTAGATGGTTCGGTGTTACCTTAAATTCTTGTAGATGTTTCTTGAGTCGAAGATGGTGGTAGACTCCCTGTTCAACTAGGTACAGAGTGTCGTCTGCTAGCATTAGCGGTGGAGGGGGCATTCTCACCCTATAATTGGCTAGACCATTCACGTGGTTACTCTTAAGGTTCGTAAGTGGCTTTCAGCGGTTCAACCGTACCACAGGGTGGGGGACGGTTAAATCTCACGCCACTCAGTGCTTTACGAAAGGGAAACTCGCCACCCACGCATTTCTCATGCTACGCGAGTGAAACTTTCAGCTCTCAACCTTGAATCTCGGTTGATGTTACAACTCGACTCTGATAACAAAGCTTGCTTCCTGTCCGGCGACTGGGAACCTAGCTCGCTCGCCGAGGCCCACAGCTCAATAAAGACAAATGAAATCTAATAAATATTCCTGTCCTCTCTGATTGATATTCCAAATTTAGCGCCATCGCTACAGAGCCATTGCTCTAGTGTATCAAGGTAAGAAGTACCAGTTACAGTCGGTTCATCAAAAAAGAAAGGTCCGTAAACTTTCCGCCGGGATACGGCACAAAAAACATTGATTTTAGGGGAGTCTCGTTGCACTTGTACGATCTCTTGAGGATTTTCTGAGCCCCAGATCCGCACATTATGAGTGTTAACATGTCCACAGAGGTGAATGGTCAATTCATCACTGAAGACAACATGATGTAGAAAATCTTCATCGTCATGTAACAACATTTCGTTAGCGAATTTGGCACGTAAACCATGGTCTGCAGGCTTTAGAGCCTGCAACAACTGTAAACGGTAAGGACGTAGTTGCAAGCGTTTCCTTAAATCTTTCAAAACAGTCGACTTAGAAATTTCTAATTCGCGACTAGCCTTCCGAACAGATTTCTTTGGGCTACGAGTGAACGACTCTCTCACTTGCTCAACAGTCTCTTCGCTAACTCTTGATCGTCCCGCGCTCTTCCCTTTACAAAGGCAGCCTGTATCTTCAAACTGATGATACCATCTACGGATGTTATTGTCACTTGGAGGATCACGCCCGAACTTAATGCGGAACGCACGCTGCACAGTAACTACAGATTCAGTCTTTGCAAACTGTAAAACACAAAACGCTTTCTCTTCACTAGTCGCCATCTTTGCTACTACCGCATTCTAGCGGATCGCAGCGGAAACATTTCACGCACATGCGCACTAGTGCCAACGAACAAAACTGTTTGAGTTGCTCTTTCATTTGACATATGATTTATAACTGTAAGGATAATGTAATAAATCTTATAAAGCATTAACACCCCGATATTCATTTGTGGACACCCTGTACTTTCTCGTAACACTACTGCGGCCTAGAGCCTAAAGCCTGCATTCATTATAAACTTTCGGCCAATCACAGCTGCGTTCACTGAAATGATGCATACGTCGTCGGACAAAATATTTTAGCATATTTCTCTATAAAATAAATTTACTATTGTATTGTATTAACAAGATTTAGATAAAATTTACTGCTAATAAGAAATGAAAACTGTTCCATGTCGTTTGTTTTATGGAAATTATCGGTATTTGTTTACAAAGATCGTTACTTTGGGACGCGTTCTTGATGTGATTTTCCATACAAATATTATGAAATAATATTAAATCTTATTAATTTTTTAGGTATATTATATAATATACAGTTAAAACGAATAACGTTTAGCAATTATTAAAGGTAATTTGATAAAAAAAATGATATTAGTCATTTATTTACTGGCGAAGCAAATTTTCCACCTGGTGGTTTTGAGCCAATCACTCCCTGATGCTCTTCTCACTTACAAAGTGTGCTGAATAGAATGGCAGACAGCTCATGCCTCCCCGCAGGGGCCTGGTACGCAAGTGCCAGGTACGGGTTTGGCGAACCCGCGGTGCCCGAGCTGGAAACTTGTGAGCGCCGCAAGTTTCCCACACCGTAAACTCCTACCATGCTTCAACGACCACCGTAGGGCGTGGCGGTGGAACGTTGTGTGCCTAGGAGAACGGGGATCTTGGCTTCATCGCCCGGATCGCGAGGACGGTAAAAACCTCTATAAAAAACCCCTCAACCTCAAGGTCAGCCACGTGCCGAGGAGGTGCATGTGTGAGAGGTGGATCACACGCTAACGTGCAACCTCAGGGGCACCTGCGCACCCCTGTTGTATCAGCATTTCTTTTTATCATGTTTTTGCTCGTGGGATCAAAACGAAGACTCACAAACAAAAACCAAACCCCTGCGGCCCGGGTGTGTCGCAGGTAAATAAAAATACACCCAGTTCAAAAAAGCGGGCGAGGGTTGAAAGCCCTCCTCGTGAACAAAATTACAGTAACGGGAAGGGTTGTTTGATAGACAATGCCTTCGTTATCATGACACGGGTGGAGGGATCTTTTGAGAAGATCTCTCCATTTTATGTAAACAAAGGTTTAGAGGGTATTGCGGGTACCCTCAAATCGGTAAAAAAGCTGAGGAACGGGACTCTGCTTTTGGAAACATCCAACCAAAAGCAGGCTGTCCAACTCCTTAAGTGCGAGAAGCTCGGGGAGTTCGCAGTGAAGTGCGAACTCCATAAAACTCTAAATTCTAGTAAAGGTGTCATCACCTGTAGAGACCTTATGGATTTAGAGACCGAGGAACTCCTTAAGGAGTGGTCTACAGAACATGTGGTCGAGGTTCGCCAGATTAAACGAAGGGTTAACGGCAGTCTTGAGAAGACAGCCACCTTCGTCCTGACGTTCGACACTCCGACGTTGCCCAAAAACATCAAGGCAGGGTATTTGAATTTGAATATCCGCCCGTATGTGCCGGACCCAATGCGCTGCTTTAAGTGCCAGCGGTTCGGCCATACAACGGCGACCTGCAAGGGTAACCCCACCTGTGGGAAGTGCGGAAAGGCGGCTCATGAGCCAGGCACTAACTGCACGCTCCCACAGGTGTGTGTCAACTGCTCCGGGGCACATCCAGCCTGGAGCAGGGAGTGTCGATTGTATCTGGAAGAAAAAAAGATACAGGAGTTGAAAACGAAAGAGCGGATTTCGTATGGTGAAGCCAAGAAGCAGTATAAGGCCCTGGCTCCACCAGTCTTCGCTACAAGCTTCGCGAAGACGTTATCAACTCCCGTCAGGAAAGAAAGTGTTGCTACCCAGACGTCCGTTGCGGACATGGGCACAAGTCCAATGTGCTCATGTCAGTGCAGATGTGGTGCCAAACCCATCAAGGTTATTACACCTAGGACCTCGGACGCTGGTAGCAACACTCTGACGAACTCGACCATATCGACAGTATGTTCAGCAAGTCCACCAGCTAAGGCACAGCCATCCGTTACAGTAGCTACAGACGTGGGTGCCTCTGCAACAGCAGAAAGAGCACCCATTGCAGAAGCATCACCTTCAGCAGATGTAGCAAAGGCAACGCCATCTGCCAGTAGCGGATGGCAAACTGTGCAGAAAGTTCGGGGTCCGAAATTCAAACATACGGACCCCACCATGTTCTTAAAGTCCTATTCTACATCTCCTCCCAGTTCCCCAACTGGCAGGGAGAAGAAGGGGAATATGCCTCGGCGGAAGAAAAATCCGCACGACTCCAAGGCCTTAGAACACGTGTCGTCTTCGGACCCAGAAGACGACATAATGCTGGTGGACGAACATAGTTCCGTTCCTCAGCAATCTCATGCGCAGGACCCACCCGACCCGGGGCGGGTGGTTTTAAATAGGTAGAATGGCTCCCATACTTCAGTGGAACGTTAACGGCTTTCAGGCTCACAAAGAGGAAGTCCAACTCTTAGCACGGTCTGATCCTTTGTGTCTCTGTCTGCAAGAGACACATTTCAGACCGCTACACCAGCCAGTGCTAAGAGGATATGACATATTCCGAAAGGACGATACCGAGGGTGATCGAGCTAAGGGAGGAGTGGCGGTGTTGGTCCGAAACACTGTTCACTCCGAACCCGTTGCTCTCACCTCCACATTACAAGCAGTAGCGGTGAAAATACACGGTCCAATCCAACTGACCGTATGCTCTGTCTATCTGCCACCCAGTGTGTCTGTCGGCTACCACGACCTGGTTGGCATTATACGACAACTCACTCGGCCCTTTCTCCTTTTGGGAGATTTCAACGCCCACAGTGCGTTGTGGGGTTCCACCACCGATTGCCCCAGGGGCCGAGTGGTTGGTAGATTGATAGAGCAGGAGGAAATTTGTATCCTGAATACAGGGCAAATGACTCATTTCACCACTGCTACCGGTACGTCTTCTGCCATTGACCTTTCCTTGTGTTCCCCCTCAATAGCGGACTCCGTGCAGTGGGAAGTGGATCGCGACCTACATGGTAGCGACCACTTCCCAATTTGGATGCACGTCGAGTGTGAACGTGGAGGAGTAAATAACCGACGTAAATGGAACGTCAGTTGTGCAGATTGCCAGCTCTACTGCCGTGCTGTACAACTGCAACCCTGTGGCAGTATACAGGAGAAGGTGAATCACTTCACAGAAGTGATTCACCGTGCAGCTGACGTTTCCATGCCGAAGAGCTCCGGAACGCTGCGAAGGACGCCCGTCCCCTGGTGGAACGATGAATGTCGTTCCGCCATCCAGGGTCGCAGACGGGCGTTGCGTCGCTTTAGGTTGTGCCCCACATCTGACAACCTAGCAGCGTTCCGTATTGCCAGAGCTAAGGCGCGTCGAGTTATTAAGGAGAGCAAGAAGAGGTCATGGCAGAACTTTGTGAGCAATATAAATCGTTCCACGGTGTCCCTCAGGGGTCAGTTTTAAGCGTGACCCTTTTCGCCATAGCGATTAACAGTATATCACTCGTCATAAGGAGTCCCTTACAGTTCTCCTTATATGTGGACGACTTTTTAATTTTTATTGTATCGTCCAGCCTGAGAAGCGCTGAGCGGCAGTTGCAACTCACGCTGAACAGGCTGGATGAATGGTCAGTGCACACCGGTTTTCGTTTTCTCCGCTGAGAAAACCCGGTGTGTACTTTTTACTCGTAGCAGAAGCCTTTTACCAGAGCCTCACCTAACCCTGAGGAACACCGTTTTAAGTTTTAGTGATACTGTTAGATTTCTGGGCCTCATTTTTGACACAAGGCTTAACTGGCTTGCGCATTTAAAAGATGTTAGAGCCAGGGCCTTAAAAGCTCTTAATCTTTTAAAATGTCTGTGTGGCAGGTCATGGGGCGCTGACCGCTCCTGCCTGCTACAATTTTACAGAGCCTTTGTACGGTCACGGTTGGAATATGGCTGTATTGTCTATGGTTCGGCACGGGACAGCTATCTGCGTATATTGGATAGTGTCCACCATGCTGGAATTCGGCTCGCCACGGGTGCATATCGCACCAGCCCTATTGACAGCATTTGTGCTGACTCGGGCGAGCCGCCGCTTACCATCCGCCGGCGACTCCTCATGGTGAGACACTACTTGCAGGTTGCCATAACACCTGGCAGTCCCGTGTACGACATAGTTGTACATCCCAACTACGAGCGGCTCTATGCCAATCGACATAGAGCCACTAAACCGTTCAGCTACCGTACAAAGGCTATTTTAGAACAATACGGATTCGAGCTTCCTTCATTTTATCACCAGGGTTGGAGTAAATCTCCTCCCTGGCTTTTAAAGAGGCCCAGAATAATTTTAGACCTGTTTCGGTACAATAAACTGTGTACCGCTGACAGTGTTTTTAATAATATTTTCAGAGACATTTTAAATCAGCATCACACGTTTACCCCGGTGTATACGGACGGGTCTAAGCAGGCTAACGGAGTAGGATGCTCCGTAGTGTTCCCTCGAGCGACTTACACATTCAAACTGGACGGCAAGTGCAGTGTTTTCACTGCCGAGTGCTACGCCGTGCTAAAGTCGCTCCAGCATATGAAAGTAAATCCGGATAAGTGTTTCATCATATGCTGTGATTCCCTGAGCTGTATTCAGGCCATAGGTAATATGTACTCAGCAGACCGTCTAGTCCAGGACATCCAGAACGCCCTCCTTTCCATCCAATATCGTGGAAAGGAGGTTTTATTCTGCTGGGTACCGGGCCATGTGGGAATCAGGGGGAACGAGGCAGCAGATGAAGCTGCCAAGTTAGCCTGTGACAAGGTCCGAATCGACTTTGCACCGGTCCCAAAGTCAGACCTTGCCTCGGCGGTGAAGAGATTTATCTTTGATATTTGGCAGAGGCAGTGGCTGGAAGTCGAGCATAATAAGCTCCGGCTGGTCAAACCGACCGTTCAGCCGTGGAGCAGCTCCTTCCAGCGGGCGAGGAGGGATGAGGTTCTCCTTACTCGCCTCCGAATAGGGCACTGTCCTCTGACGCACAGCTTTATTCTCCGCCGAGAGGACCCTCCGGAATGTGATGCTTGTGGCGTACCTTTGACGGTACGCCACATTTTAACTGAATGTGTATTGTTTTTAGATCTAAGGGCAGACGTTGGCTTAGCCAACGATTTGTCCCTTATTTTAAACGATGATCGTGACAACGTGGCTAAGGTTTTAATGTTTTGTTGCTTGGCCGGTCTTGTCCCAAAAATTTTGGGCAGATCGGCCTAGGTTTTAAATTGGATTGGTGGCCGTTTACAACCACCAATCCAAGTACTGATTTTACTTGTGACATTGCTTATACAGCTGGCCCTTTTACAGCCAGCCATCTAACTTGTTTTTTAACCTGGTTGGCCCATCTACAGCCAACCAGTTAATGTATGTAATTTTATATTTTAGTCAGAGTTTCGTATTTTATGTTGACGTCTGTGTGGCCGACCTCCTTACAGTCGGCCAGGCAGACGGTATTTTAGTTAGTATGTTAGTATTTTATTGTGCTGTCTCTGTGGCCGACCCCTTTACAGTCGGCCACACAGACGGCAATTTTGCCACGTTGTCACGCCTGGTTTATGTTAGGGCGCTAATGACCCCGTCGTCGACGCGCCCTAAAACTTAAACAACAACAACAACAACAGCTCATGCCTCAACTTCTGTTAACACATAAAGTGCATGATTTTTTTTCCTACAGATTTTTAAGTGCCGCCGCAGTCAATGTTTCTTTTGGAATGTTTTAAATTGTGTTTATGTTATGCACTGCTAGAGCAAGCAGCTGCTGACGTCATCGTACTGTTGTTCCTGGCCAGACGCGAGTCCTCGCTTCAAGAAGACCCTGATGATACTGAGGGAACGCGCGCAGAAGCCACTGCATCTCACTGCTGGATCCTTCTACAGCCTCTCCAGGGAGTCCTACCTGATGGTACGAACGGCCAATAAAACCCGATGCACATGTTTGCAAACTGGGTTTACCATGAAAACCTGAAAAATCCATAGTCTTTGTACATCGCACAGTGGGGCAAAATCTCAAAAAGCTGCCCCGCAGGGGCCTGGTATGCAAGTGCCAGGTACGGGTTTGGCGAACCCGCGGTGCCCGAGCTGGAAACTTGTGAGCGCCGCAAGTTTCCCACACCATAAACTCCTACCATGCTTCAACGACCACCGTAGGGCGTGTGCCTAGGAGAACGGGGATCTTGGCTTCATCGCCCGGATCGCGAGGGCGGAACAAACCTCTATAAAAAAACCCTCAACCTCAAGGTCAGCCACGTGCCGAGGGGGTGGATGAGTGGTGAGGCAAACCACCCGCTAACGTGCAACCTCAGGGGCACCTGCGCACCCCTGTTGTATGAGCACTTCTTTTTTATAATGGTTTTACTCGTGGGATCAAAATTCCTTCTTCTCACAAAAAAACCAAAGACCCCTGCGGCCCGGGTGTGTCGCAGGCAAATAAAAATACACCCAGTTCAAAAAAGCGGGCGAGGGTTGAAAGCCCTCCCCCAGAACAAGACCAAAGTAACGGGAAGGTTTGTCTAATAGACAACGCCTTTTTGATCATGACAAGAACGGAGGGATCCTTTGAAAAGGTCTCTCCGTTCTATATACAGAAAGGATTAGAAGGAATAGCGGGAGGTTTGAAGAGCGTGAAAAAGCTGAGGAATGGGACCCTGCTTTTGGAAACATCCAACCGCAAGCAGGCTGTTTCACTCCTTAAGTGTGAGAACCTCGGGGAGTTCGCAGTGAAATGCGAACTCCATAAAACTCTAAACTCTAGCAAAGGAGTCATCACTTGCAGAGATTTAATGGATATAGAGTCCGAGGAACTCCTTAAGGAGTGGGGATCAGAAAATGTGGTCGAGGTTAGGCAGATCAAACGAAGGGTTAACGGAAATCTTGAGAAGACTGCCACCTTCGTCCTGACGTTCGACACTCCAACGTTGCCAAAGTCCATAAAAGCTGATTACCTACATCTTAACATTCGCCCGTATGTTCCGGACCCGATGCGCTGCTTTAAGTGCCAGCGGTTCGGGCATACGACGGCGAACTGTAAAGGCAACGCCACTTGTGGGAAGTGTGGAAAATCGGCGCATAAACCGGGTGCAAGTTGCACACTCCCACAGGTGTGCATTAACTGCTCCGGGTCACATCCAGCCTGGAGCAGGGAGTGTCGAGTGTACCTTGAAGAAAAGAAGGTACAGGAGTTGAAGACTAAGGAAAGAATATCCTTTGGCGAGGCGAAGAAACGGTTTAAGGCGCTGGCGCCACCGGTCTTCGCCACTAGCTTCGCCAAAACGTTATCAACTCCCGTCAGGAAGGAGAGCGTTGCTACGCAGACGACCGTTGTAGACACGGGCACGAGCACGACATGCTCGTGCCAGTGCAAGTGTGGAGCGCAGCCCACTAAGGTCCTAATACCAAGGACCGCGGTCGTCGGTAGTAACGCTCCTGCTAACTTGACCACTACAGCAGCAGGGTCATCAAGTCCACCAGCCAAAGCACAGCCATCCGCTAAAGTAGCTGCAGCTGTGGGTGCCTCTGCAACAGCAGAAGCAGCACCCATAGCAGAAACACCAACTTCAGCAAATGTAGTTACGGCAACGCCATCTGCCAATAGCGGATGGCAGTTAGTGCAGAAAGTTCGGTGTCCGAAGTTCAAACTAACGGACCCCACCATGTTCTTGAAGACCCCCTCTACCTCTCCTCCCAGTTCCCCAACTAGCGCGGGGAAGAGGGGGGCAAGGCCTCGGCGGAAGAAAGATCCGCAAGACGCCGAGGCCTTAGAACAAAAGTCGTCTTCGGACCACGAAGATGACGTTATGCTGGTGGACGTAGACCCTGGTCCCGTTCCTCAGCAGACATCGGACACTGACCCACCCGACCTGGGGCGGGTGGTTTTAAATAGGTAGAATGGCTCCCATACTTCAGTGGAACGTTAACGGCTTTCAGGCTCACAAAGAGGAAGTCCAACTCTTAGCACGGTCTGAACCTTTGTGTCTCTGTCTACAAGAGACACATTTCAGACCACTACACCAGCCAGTGCTAAGAGGATATGACATATTCCGAAAGGACGATACCGAGGGTGATCGAGGGAAGGGAGGAGTGGCTGTGTTTGTTCGGAACACTGTCCACTCCGAACCCGTTGCTCTCACCTCCACATTACAAGCAGTAGCGGTGAAAATACACGGTCCAATCCAACTGACCGTATGCTCTGTCTATCTGCCACCCAGTGTGTCAGTCGGCTACGACGACCTGGTTGGCATCGTACGACAACTCACTCGGCCCTTTCTCCTTTTGGGAGATTTCAACGCACACAGTGCTTTGTGGGGGTCCAACCAGGGGCCAAGTGGTTGGTAGATTGATAGAGCAGGAGGAAATTTGTATCCTGAATACAGGGCAAATGACTCATTTCACCACTGCTACCGGTACGTCTTCTGCCATTGACCTTTCCTTGTGTTCCCCCTCAATTGCGGACTCCGTGCAGTGGGACGTGGATTGCGACCTACATGGTAGCCACCACTTCCCTATTTGGATGCACGTTGAGTCTGAGCGTGGAGGAGGTAATAACCGACGTAAATGGAACGTCAGTTGTGCAGATTGGCAGCTCTACTGCCGTGCTGTGCAACTGCAACCCTGTGGCAGTATACAGGAGAAGGTGAATCACTTGACAGAAGTGATTCACCGTGCAGCTGACGTTTCCATGACGAAGATCTCCGGAACGCTGCGAAGGACGCCCGTCCCCTGGTGGAACGATGAATGTCGTTCCGCCATCCAGGGTCGCCGACGGGCGTTGCGTCGTTTTAGGTTGTGCCCAACATCTGACAACCTAGCAGCGTTCCGTATTGCCAGAGCTAAGGCGCGTCGAGTTATTAAGGAGAGCAAGTAGAGGTCATGGGAGAACTTTGTGAGCACAATAAATCGTTCCACAACTTCATCGAAAGTATGGGAGTCCATTCGCCGTATATCTGGAAGGTACTCCCGCCCATCAGTGTCTGGGTTACTGGATCACGGACGCATAATTACTGACGAACGAAGCATAGCGCAACTGATGGTGGAGAACTTCGCCGCCATCACTTCGTCCGCCAACTTTGACCCTCGGTTTCAGCGACGAAGAGTCGCTGCCGAGAGGCGCCCGCTGTGCTTCGATGCGTCGATTTCTGAAGCCTACAACTGCCCATTTACATTTGGGAGCTGGAGTCGGCTTTGAATAGCGCTAACGACACTGCTCCAGGGCCTGATTTGATCCAGTACCAGATGCTGAGGCATCTTAGTAAAGATGCTAAGGGGTACCTTCTGGATATTTTAAATGATATATGGACCGGAGGACACTTCCCCGACTCGTGGAAAGAAGCAACATTAATTCCCATTTTAAAACCTGGGAAAGACAAATTGTTGCCAGGTAGTTATCGTAGTATTGCTTGACTAGCTGCGTGGGGAAGACACTGGAGAGGATGGTTAACCGCCGCCTCGTCTGGTGCCTTGAATCCCATAATCTGCTAAACCGCTTTCAGTGTGGATTCAGGAAGTTCCGTTCCACCTTGGACAACCTGATCCTGCTGGAAGCGGCGATACAGGATGCGTTCATCCGCAGCTAACATCTGGTGGGGATATTTTTCGATATTGAGAAGGCCTACGATACTACCTGGCGGCATGTTAATTTAAAACAATTACATGAATGGGGTTTTAGGGGAAACCTGCCCCGTTTTTTAAAATCATTTTTATCTGGGCGTTGCTTCCGGTACCGAGTCGGTAGTGAAGTGTCTGATCTTTTTACTCAGGAAAACGGTGTTCCTCAGGGATCTGTTTTAAGTGTGACCCTTTTTGCAATTGCTATAAATAGCATAGCATCCATTATAAGGAGTCCAATAGGGTACTCCTTATATGTGGATGATTTTCTAATTTTTATTGCATCATCCAGCCTGAGAAGCGCTGAGCGGCAGTTGCAACTCACGCTGAACAGGCTGGATGAATGGTCAGTGCACACCGGTTTTCGTTTCTCTGCCGAGAAAACCCGGTGTGTACTTTTTAGTCGTAGTAGGAAGCTTTTACCAGAGCCTCACCTTACCTTGAGGAACACCGTTTTACGTTTTACTGACACTGTTCGGTTTCTGGGCCTCATTTTAGACACTAGGCTAACCTAGCTGCCACATCTTAAAGATGTGAAAGCTAGAGCCTCTAAAGCTCTTAATGTTTTAAAATGCCTGTGTGGCAGGTCATGGGGCGCTGACCGCTCCTGCTTGCTACAATTTTACAGAGCCTTTCTACGGTCGCAGCTGGAATACGGTTGTATCGTTTATGGTTCGGCACGGGACAGCTATCACCGTATACTGGATAGTGTCCACCATGCTGGAATTCGGCTCGCCACGGGTGCATATCGCACCAGCCCTATTGTCAGCATTTGTGCTGACTTGGGCGAGCCGTCGCTTACCATCCGCCGGCGACTCCTCATGGTGCGGCACTACCTGCACGTTGCCATAACACCTGGCAGTCCCGTGTACGACATAGTTTTGCACCCCAACCACGAGCGGCTCTATACCAACCGGCATAGAGCCACTAAACCGTTCAGCTACCGTACAAAGGCTATTTTAGAACAATATGGATTAGAGCTTCCCTATTTTTATCACCAGGGTTGGAGCAAATCTCCTCCCCGGCTTTTAAGGAGGCCCAGAATAATTTTAGACCTGTCTCGGTACAACAAAGTTTGTACCGCTGACAGTGTTTTTAATAATGTTTTTAGAGACGTTCTAAATGAGCATCACACGTTTACCCCGGTGTATACGGATGGGTCTAAGCAGGCTAACGGAGTAGGATGCTCCGTAGTGTTCCCTCGAGCGACTTACACATTCAAACTGGACGGCAAGTGCAGCATTTTTACTGCCGAGTGCTACGCCGTGCTAAAGTCGCTCCAGCATATGAAAGTAAATCCCGATAAGTGTTTCATCATATGCTGTGACTCCCTCAGCTGTATTCAGGCCATAGGTAATATGTACTCAGCAGACCGTATAGTCCAGGACATCCAGGACGCCCTCCTTTCCCTCCAATCTCGTGGAAAGGAGGTATTATTCTGCTGGGTACCGGGCCATGTGGGAATCAGGGAGAATGACGGCAGCAGATGAAGCTGCCAAGTTAGCCTGTGACAAGGTCCGAATCGACTTTGCACCGGTCCCAAAGTCAGACCTTGCCTCGGCGGTGAAGAAATTTATCTTTGATATTTGGCAGAGGCAGTGGCTGGAAGTCGAGCATAATAAGCTCCGGCAGGTCAAACCGACCGTTCAGCCGTGGAGCAGCTCCTTCCAGCGGGCGTGGAGGGATGAGGTTCTCCTTACTCGCCCCCGTATAGGGCACTGTCCTCTACTCATAGTTTCCTTCTCCGCCGAGAGAACCCTCGGGAATGTGATGCTTGTGGCGTACCTTTGACGGTACGCCACATTTTAACCGAATGTATATTGTTTTTAGATCTAAGGGCAGACGTAAGCTTAGGCAACGATCTGTCCCTTATTTTAAGCGATGACCGTGACAACGTGGCTAAGGTTTTAAAGTTTTGCAGCTTGGCCGGTCTTGTCCCAAAAATTTTGGGCAGATCGGCCTAGGTTTTAGATTGGATTAGTGGCCATTTACAGCCACTAATCCAAGTACTGTTTTTACTTGTGACACTGCTTATATGGCTGGCCTCTTTACAGCCAGCCAGCTTACGCGTTTTTTTAAACTGGTTGGCCCTTTTACAGCCAACCAGCCAGTTAATATATGTATTTTTTTAATTTATTGCCTATTTTCAGTTTTATGTTTTATGTTGCTGTCTGCATGGCCGATCTCTTTACAGTCGGCCACGCAGATGGTATTTTTAATTAGTGTGCTAGTATTTTATTGTGCTGTTCTCTGTGGCCAACCACTTTACAGTCGGCCACACAGACGGCAATTTTGCCACGTTGTCACGCCTGGTTGTTGTTAGGGTGCTAATGAGCCTGTCGTCGACGTGCCCTAAAACTCCAATAACAACAACAAAGCTGGTCAAAATATGGAAACGTTATCCAAGTTTAATGAAACTTTGTACAAAATCGGTTTTTTAGCACGCTGATTACGATTCCAATGTCAAATTTGCAAAAAACAGAGGATCCAATATGGTGGATTAAAATGGTCTAAAAATGTTTCAATTGTCATACAATTTGTACACAGGGTTTAATAAGCTCGCTGATACCGATTCCAATGTTAACAATGCAAAAAAGAACAAATGGCGGATTCAATATTACAGATTAAAAATAAAAATGGTTAGAATTTAAATATGTTTCAAAAATTGAAAAATTTTTGAATTATAAATTTTTGTGGATAAAAATGTGGTGTACTATACATTCCTATTTCCTTTCGTATGAAGCCAACTTTATCGTCGCTCTCGTTGGTTGGACCAGCAGATTCTGGAGCAATAAAATATAACTTGTATTAGCCTTTTATACTGGGCTGTAGCTAGAATTGAATTTAAGGTAGGGGCAGCGATGGTTACAGGTAGGGCGGACCTTAAAATTTTACTTGATCTTATCTGGTGAATTATTTTTCTCTTTTTTTTTGATTGTGAGT
This sequence comes from Vandiemenella viatica, assembly GCA_031002005.1. Lineage (NCBI taxonomy): Eukaryota > Metazoa > Arthropoda > Insecta > Orthoptera > Morabidae > Vandiemenella > Vandiemenella viatica. The sequence goes on from JARYHS010003657.1 coordinate 15,712, forward strand.
GTGTGAGGTATTACTATTAGTTGGGAGGGGTGGTAGATAGATAAGAGAAAGAAAATCATTTATTCAGCGTAATCGTATGCTTCCGCGGCAAGTACTCAGTTGATTCTTGGCTGTCCGAATGACGCCGCGTCATGTTTCGTGTAGCCGATGTTTCAACCATCCTTCTGTGGTCTTCTTCCAGGGCAGAACTGCGTCTTCAATCATATATATATGTTTATTATCATTTCATTCCTTCCCCTGGTGGGGAAGTCGGGGTAGCAGCACACAAATTGTGCTCTTCAGCCTAAATATACATATTTTACAATTGATGAAAACATAAATATAAATGTTACAATGTCACATAACAATAGAATTTTTTCAGTTTTTTACATAATCAGAATTCTGTTATTTTTGTTTTTTACAACATTTCAAGTAAGTTTACAGATAATGGTTTTCAGATAATCGGTTAAAGAGTAGGGTATAAACTTGGATCGCTTCTCTTGGTCGGATATTGGTGATGGTCGGTCTATGTGTTGGGTTAGGATAAGGATGTTAAGGAGGTGGAGTGTGGGTGGTACTTGTTTGTAGAAAGTGGGGAGGTGATGGGGTTCGGTGATTAGGTTAGAGTTATTGCGTATTTTATGCTCAGGGATTCTAAGTGGATCAGGGTTTGGGGATATTTTATTTGGGTGTATAATAGGTGGGCGGGTGATGGCAGTCGGATACGGTAGGTGATTCGGAGTTCGTGTCGTTCTATAGTTTAAGGTCTATTGTAGAAGCGGTCGGGAGTAGAGATGGGTCGTTCGCGAGTGAATCAGTTCTTTAGAGCAATTCTTTTAAAAGAGCGATGTGAGCAGTCGCTCACTAAAAAGTGAACGGTTGTTCTTCCAGGTGAGTCGGTCATAAGTCGGCTAATTCTGAAGATCAAGAAGAGCTTGTTCAGGTGGGCTTTGTGGACTATGGCTAAAAAAAAGAAATAAAAAAGTTCTACTAATTACATCAAAGTCGATTTTAAGGGGGTATTTTTCATCGAAAAGTGGGGGTGTAACCGGATTCTGAGGGGTGAGACCTAAAAAAAAGGTCTCAAATATAACTGAGCAAGTGAGTGGGAGGACATAACCAAGAGAGGTGACCATAGGTGAGGATGGGGCAGAGGAAGGCTTTGTAGGTGTTAATGATAACGTTCCTGCAGAGTCCCCAGGAGTATTTTAAGAAGGTTTGAGTCGGATATTTGCTTTGGAGGCGATCGTTTTAAGGTTGGGTTTCTAGGTTAGATGTTGGTCGAGGGTGATGCCTAGGTATTTAACAATGGGTTGTGTGCTGGATGGGATGATTGTAGATGGTAATTATGAAGTCGGCGAGGCGGTATCTTCTGCTTGCCTTTCCGAAAATGATGGCTTGGATTTGTAGGATTTATGATTCACCTGCAGCGGTTGCACCATTGTACAAATTTGTCCAGTTCTGTCTGTATGGATTTTTGCTAGTTGTAGTGATTTATACATGGCTAGGTAGGCAGTGTCATCGGCGTATTTGAGGATGCATGTAGGTTAGTGCGGGTATAGGTATGTCAGAAATGTATAAGATGTATAGGAGTGCGAGAGTATGTATCCTTGGGGGGGACACCTGCGGTGGGGAGAAGATGTGGGAGAAGAAGTCATTTATGGCTACAAACGAGGTACGGTGTGTGAGGAAGGAGGCTATTGTATGAATGTAGGTGATGGGTAAGACGAAGGTTTGCAGTTTAAAAATGAGTACGGCATGCCATACTCGGTCAATACTATGGTTTCAAATATTTTGCCTAAAGATGGAGATGAGGCTGATGGGCTCGGTATACGTTGGGATCTGATTTTGGCTTATTTGGTTTGGGAAACATGAGGATATTTGAGGATTTCCGTTTAGGAGGGTAGATGACGAAGTATAGGGTATTTGTATACAGGTGGGCTAGGAGTTGATGGAAGGAGCTGGGTGCTTCTTTGATGTGTCTGTATGTGATGGAGTCAGGGCCAGGAGCTGTATTTTTCTTGGTGTGATGGACAAATTGCATATCTTTAGTAGTGATGGGGGAGTTAAGCCCAGTGCGGCTGACTGTTTGGATGTAGTTGAAATCGGGTTTGAGCGGTAGTAATGAGGGGTGGGCACGCTGTTCGATTATGGCGGAGTCAGCGTAGTCAATTCGGGTGTCATTTGGTGTGGTATGTATGGTTTGGAGTTGGTCTGCGAAGAGATTTGGTTTTTTGGGTGTTATCAGGTAGAGGAAGGTTATTGTGGAGGAGGGGGTAGGTGGTGGCAGGTTTGAGACCAGTTATGCGTTGAAAAGTGGACCAGTATCGTGAGGAGTCCTGTATATACTTTTTATTTAGCTGGTTACAGGTGTCCCTCCAAGTGCGTCGTTTGTGGCAGTTATATAGTTACGGACTATTCGTTGAAGCTGACGATGGAGGATGGATCGTGGGTGCATTGATAAATGTGAAAGAGGCGACGTGAGAGATGAAGGAGTTGGAGTGTTCGTCTTGGTAGTGATAATTTGTGAGGGGTGGTAGGATTGGGTGGGCGTGGGATCTTAGGGGCATTGTATTGGATGGAGAGCATGATCAGGAGGTGGTCGCTGCCAATGGGATCGAGAACAGGATGGGTGGTGCGGGTTAGGGTATTTGGGGAGGCTATAACTATATCAGGGATTGTGTTTGATTCAGGACGCGTGGAAAATGTAATGAAAAAGAGGCATATTTGGGTTTTTTTGGTGTGGGGTTGTTTGGCTTATTCGAGGGTTTCTAGCACAAGGAATAGGAAGTGGGCATTGTTGTGGGAATAGGTGACATTTTTGTGAATTCCAAAAACTGCTCAGGCTGTGATAGATATTTGTGCTAGTGTGTGATCTCGCGAGGGGGGTTTAGATATTTCAAAGTAATGATAATGAATCATAGGAAATCTCCTGTGGTTTGTGGGCGGCGTATGGAGTTGATGGGTGGTATGGGAGGGTCAATGGGTCAGAGGGGTACAGTGAGTTCAGGTTTGATAGGGGCTGGTTTGAATTTGCATTTGGTGGAGTAGGTAGGGTGGTGTTCACTGCATGTGTTGCAGGTGGTGTTTTCTACAGGTTAGGGCAGGTTTTTGGGAAGTGATTCTCTTTGTAGTGGGGACAAATAGAAGGGTTTTTATAGTTCCGCGTGAGGTTATCATTGTATTGTAAGCAGTGGGCACATCTAATAGGTTGGGGAGAGGGAGTTATTAAGGGTTCCACTCTGTTTTTTTGGTGGAGGGATTGCGGCCCCATTGCTGAGGTCAATTGTTGATGGATCTTATGTTAGGACTCTGATCATGTAAGTGGGCCCAAATTTATTTCTGATTCTGAGGTACATGTAGGTCTTCGTTTGAGTTTAGCTCTGTGATTACTTCTTATTCGGTAATAGATGGATCTACCGCCGCGGATGACGGCTGTGAGTGTTGGTGGGTCTCTTAGGTGGGGTTGGTTGTTTGGGGGGGGGGGGGGTTGAAGGTAGCATTGTCAGCAAAGGAAGTTAGGCCAATTTTGTTTTTAATTAGCTTAAAAAGATCTGTATTGTTGCTTTTGATAATGATCCGGTTTTTTGTGGGAATGGGTTGTTGGATTGATATGTGGCGCTTTATGAATTTGGTTAAGGTTTTAACTATTGGTGTATTCAGGGAACATTCCTTCCAGTATATATCTGAGAAATAGTAGGAAGTGATGGTGTGGTTTCTAGGACTTAACATGTGGTAAATGTAGTTTTTGTTGTGGAGGTTTGAGCAGACGGCGAGGTGCCACATTTTTACTGGTCACAAGATTTGGCATTGTTCCTGTCTGTTTGCAGATAGCTAGTACCCCGTGAGGGTTTTTACAATATCTGTGGAATATGAAGGTGTATGCCTTCAGATATCGTGGGGCTGATGATTGATGACGTGGTAGGAGTCATGGTGGTTGCAATTGTAGTTGAAGATGTGTCTATGGTGGAAAGGTGGCTGCTGGTAGTGACAGTGGGTGGAAGGATGGTAGGGTTTGTGCCGGAATGTTTATGGCGTTACCGTTACTGTTTTGTTGCTGAGTGTAGCTCAGTAGACAGGCAGATCGATGGAAGTCCCTTTGTGATCAGTGGCGAGAGCAGTCGTTTTAGTCAGTAAGCAGGTGTAGACGGGTGGCAAGTAGGGCATGAGCAGTCGGATGGCCAGTGTAGTCAGAAGCAGGCAGGCAGGCAGGCATAGTCTGAAAACAGGCAGGCGTAGTCCCAGAGCAGGCAGGCAGGCGTAATCCGAAAGCAGGCAGGCAGGCATAGTCCGAAGGCAAGTATATGAGTCAGAATCTGATAAGTCGAAGTCCAGGGGCAATCAGGTGATATCCAAAAATTAGCAGATGAAGTACCCAAGAGACAAACAAGAGCGAAGTCAGTAGTAAGCGTAATCCGGTATGTTGTAACAACTTGAAGAAAGCGAAGAATCCAGGTTGAGCTGCTGAGTTTCTCCTCTTCAGTCAGAGTGTAGTGTTGTTATATAGTCGAGGCTCGTGACCCTTCCAGAGCGTTCAGACTACCCGCCAATCAGAATATGTGAACCGTCATTTGTTTCGTTGGCCTGGTGAGGCACAGTTTCAGTGTTGTCTGGTGGGAGGTGACACTTGACCTTGCTCTGTCCTCACTAGCGAGAGCAGTGTCAGGTAATTTAAGCCGTTGTCTTCGTTTATGTTTTTTGGGCGTTTGGCAATTTCCAACACCTTCCTGACCATCTTTGGCCACCATTTATCTTCGCGCTCTATAAGGATGGTGTTTTCGAATATTATGGCATGATTAGTTTCGGCTGCATGCCGTGCAATGGCGGATTTTATCGATGTTTGTTGGATCTATAATTACGGATGTGCCCACGCAGCCTGTCCCCTTCTTAGTAACTAAGCAATTAGTATGTCCAACGTTTCAAAATAATCAAATTTAAATGGCTCAGGCATTCCTGGTCTTCTATATTTTGTAGGAAGGGCCATCATCAAGTAATGACCCATCTGATTTGAATTTTCCTCGTGAGCCACTTCTGGATCTGGGTTCTATTTTTCAGAATTGCCACTTGTCATAGAATTAGCTCCTTCCAAAATTTGATATATTTCATCTGATCTTAGTTTTTTTCATTTTGGATGCACTTTACGATTGTTATGGGTCTTTCAATCCTGCACTTTGAGCTCGTAAAGCAGCGTCTGCAGGCTGAGGCAATGAATAAGATTTTTTTGCCCACAACCATGGCCATTCGGAATTCCAAGTTGAGTTTGACTTTTATTGCCAACACTCTTAGCGATATCATCACCATTAAATCTGTCTTTTTTAATTTCATCTTCCCCGCAGGGGCCTGGTACGCAAGTGCCAGGTACGGGTTTGGCGAACCCGCGGTGCCCGAGCTGGAAACTTGTGAGCGCCGCAAGTTTCCCACACCGTAAACTCCTACCATGCTTCAACGACCACCGTAGGGCGTGGCGGTGGAACGTTGTGTGCCTAGGGGAACGGGGATCTTGGCTTCATCGCCCGGATCGCGAGGGACGGAAACAAACCTCTATAAAAACCCCTCAACCTCAAGGTCAGCCACGTGCCGAGGGGGTGGATGAGTGGTGAGGCAAACCACCCGCTAACGTGCAACCTCAGGGGCACCTGCGCACCCCTGTTGTATGAGCACTTCTTTTTTATAATGGTTTTACTCGTGGGATCAAAATTCCTTCTTCTCACAAAAAAACCAAAGACCCTGCGGCCCGGGTGTGTCGCAGGCAAATAAAAATACACCAGTTCTAAAAAGCGGGCGAGGGTTGAAAGCCCTCTCCCCAAACAAGACCAAAGTAACGGGAAGGTTTGTCTAATAGACAACGCCTTTGTGATCATGACAAGAACGGAGGGATCCTTTGAAAAGGTCTCTCCGTTCTATATACAGAAAGGATTAGAAGGAATAGCGGGAGGTTTGAAGAGCGTGAAAAAGCTGAGGAATGGGACCCTGCTTTTGGAAACATCCAACCGCAAGCAGGGCTGTTTCACTCCTTAAGTGTGAGAAGCTCGGGGAGTTCGCAGTAAAATGCGAACTCCATAAAACTCTAAACTCTAGCAAAGGAGTCATCACTTGCAGAGATTTAATGGATATAGAGTCCGAGGAACTCCTTAAGGAGTGGGGATCAGAAATGTGGTCGAGGTCAGGCAGATCAAAACGAAGGTTAACGGCAATCTCGAGAAGACTGCCACCTTCGTCCTGACGTTCGACACTCCAATGTTGCCCAAAGCCATCAAAGCTGGCTACTTAAACTTAAACTGTTCGCCCGTATGTTCCGGACCCGATGCGCTGCTTTAAGTGCCAGCGGTTCGGGCATACGACGGCGAACTGTAAAGGCAACGCCACTTGTGGCAAATGTGGAAAATCGGCGCATGAACCGGGTGCAACTTGCACCCTCCCACAAGTGTGCATTAACTGCTCCGGGTCACATCCAGCCTGGAGCAGGGAGTGTCGAGTGTACCTTGAAGAAAAGAAGGTACAGGAGTTGAAGACTAGGAAAGAATATCCGTTGGCGAGGCGAAGAAACGGTTTAAGGCGCTGGCGCCACGGTCTTCGCCACTAGCTTCGCCAAAACGCTATCAACTCCCGTCAGGAAGGAGAGCGTTGCTACGCAGACGACCGTTGTAGACACGGGCACGAGCACGACAGCTCGTGCCAGTGCAAGTGTGGTGCGCAGCCCACTAAGGTCCTAACACCAAGGACCGCGGTCGTCGGTAGAAACGCTCCTGTTAACTCGACCACGTCAGCAGCAGGGTCATCAAGTCCACCAGTTAAAGCACAGCCATCCGCTAAAGTAGCTACAGCTGTGGGTGCCTCTGCAACAGCAGAAGCAGCACCCATGGCAAAAGCATCACCAGCTGATATAGTACGCAACGCCATCTGCCAGGAAGCGGATGGCAGTTAGTGCAGAAAGTTCGGGGTCCGAAGTTTAAACACACGGACCCCACCATGTTCTTGAAGTCCCCCTACTTCTCCCCCAGTTCCCCAACTGGTGGGAGGAGGGGGGCAAGGCCTCGGCGGAAGAAAGATCCGCAAGACGCCGAGGCCTTAGAACAAAAGTCGTCTTCGGACCCCGAAGATGACGTTATGCTGGTGGACGTAGACCCTGGTCCCGTTCCTCAGCAGACACCAGACCCTGACCCACCCGACCCGGGGCGGGTGGTTTTAAATAGGTAGAATGGCTCCCATACTTCAGTGGAACGTAAACGGATTTCAGGCTCACAAAGAGGAAGTCCAACTCTTAGCACGGTCTAATCCATTGTGTCTCTGTCTACAGGAGACACATTTTAGACCACAACATCAGCCAGTGCTAAGAGGTTATGACATATTCCGGAAGGACGATACCGAGGGTGATCGAGCGAAGGGCGGAGTGGCCGTGTTTGTTCGGAACACTGTCCACTCCGAACCCATTGCTCTCACCTCTCATCTGCAAGCAGTAGCGGTGAAAATACACGGTCCAATCCAACTGACCGTATGCTCTGTCTATCTGCCACCCAGTGTGTCAGTCGGCTACGACGACCTGGTTGGCATTATACGACAACTCACTCGGCCCTTTCTCCTTTTGGGAGATTTCAACGCCCACAGTGCGTTGTGGGGTTCCACCACCGATTGCCCCAGGGGCCGAGTGGTTGGTAGATTGATAGAGCAGGAGGAAATTTGTATCCTGAATACAGGGCAAATGACTCATTTCACCACTGCTACCGGTACGTCTTCTGCCATTGACCTTTCCTTGTGCTCCCCCTCCATCGCGGACTCCGTGCATTGGGAGGTGGATCGCGACCTACATGGAAGTGACCACTTCCCTGTTTGGATGCACGTTGAGTGTGAGCGGGGAGGAGGTAATAACCGGCGTAAATGGAACGTCAGTGGTGCAGATTGGCAGCTCTTCTGCCGTTCTGTACTGCTACAACCCTGTGGTAGTATACAGGAGAAGGTGAATCACTTCACAGAAGTGATTCACCGTGCAGCTGACGTCTCCATGCCGAAAAGCTCCGGAACGCTGCGAAGGACGCCCGTCCCCTGGTGGAACGACGATTGTCGTTCCGCCATCCAGGGTCGTAGACGGGCGCTACGTCGTTTTAAGCTGTGCCCAACAGCTGACAACCTAGCAGCGTTCCGTATTGCCAGAGCTAAGGCGCGTCGAGTTATTAAGGAGAGCAAGAAGAGGTCATGGCAGAACTTTGTGAGCACAATAAATCGTTCCACACCTTCATCGAAAGTATGGGAGTCCATTCGCCGTATATCCGGAAGGTACTCCCGCCCACCAGTATCTGGATTACTGGATCATGGACGTATTATTACCGACGAACGAAGCATAGCGCAGCTGATGGCGGAGAACTTCGCCGCCGTCACTTCATCGGCCAACTTTGAACCTCGGTTCCAGCGACAAGAGTTGCTGCCGAGAGGCGCGCGCCTGTGCTTTGATTCGTCGAATACAGAGGCATACAACCGCCCATTTACATTTTGGGAACTGGAGTCAGCGTTGAATAGCGCTAACGACACTGCTCCAGGGCCTGATCTGATCCAGTACCAGATGCTGAGGCATCTTAGTAAAGATGCTAAAGAGTACCTTCTGGATACGTTTAATGACATATGGACCGGTGGACACTTCCCCGACTCGTGGAAAGAAGCAACACAAATTCCAATTTTAAAACCTGGCAAAGGACAAATGTTGCCAGGTAGCTATCGTAGTATCGCCCTTACAAGCTGCGTGGGTAAGACACTGGAGAGGATGGTTAATCGCCGCCTCGTCTGGTGTCTAGAATCCCAAAACCTACTGAGCCGCTTTCAGTGTGGATTCAGGAAGTTCCGTTCCCCTTGGATAACCTGATCCTGCTGGAAGCGGCGATACAGGATGTGTTCGTCCGCAGCCAACACCTTGTGGGTGTTTTTTTCGACCTTGAAAAGGCCTACGATACTACCTGGCGGCATTTGATTTTAAAAAACAGTTACATGAATGGGTTTTAGGGGCAACCTACCCCGTTTTTTTAAAATCATTTTTATCTGGTCGTTGCTTCGGTACCGAGTCGGTAGAGAAGTGTCTGATCTTTTTATTCAGGAAAACGGTGTTCCTCAGGGTTCAGTTTTAAAGCGTGACTCTCTTCGCTATTGCGATAAATAGCATTTAAGTGTTATAAGGAGTCCTATACGGTCCCTCCTTGTATGTGGACGATTTTTTAATTTTTATTGCATCTTCCAGCCTGAGAAGCGCAGAGCGGCAGCTGCAACTCGCGCTGAACAGGCTGGATGAATGGTCAGTGCACACCGGTTTTCGTTTCTCTGCCGAGAAAACCCGGTGTGTACTTTTTAGTCGTAGTAGGACTCTGTTACCACAGCCCCATCTCACCCTGAGGTACACTGTTTTACGTTTTACCGATACTGTTAGGTTTCTGGGCCTCATTTTAGACAGTAGGCTAACCTGGCTGCCACATCTTAAAGATGTGAAAGCCAGAGCCTCAAAAGCTCTAAATGTTTTAAAATGCCTGTGTGGCAGGTCATGGGGCGCTGACCGCTCCTGCCTGCTACAATTTTACAGAGCCTTTGTACGGTCGCGGTTGGAGTATGGTTGTATTGTCCTATGGTTCGGCACGGGACAGTTATCTTCGTATACTGGATAGTGTCCACCATGCAGGAATTCGGCTCGCCACGGGTGCATATCGCACCAGCCCCATTGTCAGCATTTGTGCTGACTCTGGCGAGCCGCCGCTTACCATCCGTCGGCGACTCCTCATGGTGCGACACTTCCTACACGTTGCCATAACACCTGGCAGTCCCGTGTACGACATAGTTCTGCACCCCAACTACGAACGGCTCTATACCAATCGGCATAGACCCACTAAACCGTTCAGCTACCGTACAAAGGCAATTTTAGAACAATACGGATTCGAGCTTCCTTCCTTTTATCACCAGGGTTGGAGTAAATCTCCTCCCTGGCTTTTAAAGAGGCCCAGAACGATTTTAGAATTATCGCGGCACAACAAGCTGTGTACCGCAGATAATGTTTTTATCAGAATTTTTACAGATGTCTTAAACGAGCATCATAATTTTACCCCGGTATTTACGGATGGGTCTAAGCAGGCTAACGGAGTTGGCTGCTCCGTCGTGTTCCTCGAGCGACTTACACATATAAACTTGACGGCAGATGCAGCGTTTTTACTGCCGAGTGCTACGCCGTGCTAAAGTCGCTCCAGCATATGAAAGTAAATCGCGATAAGTGTTTCATCATATGCTGTGATTCCCTCAGCTGTATTCAGGCCATAGGAAATATGTATCCAGCAGATCGTCTTGTCCAGGACATCCAGGACACCCTCCTTTCCCTCCAATCTCGTGGAAAGGAGGTATTATTCTGCTGGGTACCGGGCCATGTGGGAATCAGGGGGAACGAGGCAGCTGATGTAGCTGCCAAGTTAGCCTGCGACAAGGTCAGAACCGACTTTGAACCGGTCCCAAAGTCAGACCTTGCCTCGGCGGTGAAGAGAATTGTTTTTGATGATTGGCAGGGGCAGTGGCTGGAAGTTGAGCATAACAAGCTCCGGCTGGTCAAACCGACCGTTCAGCCGTGGAGCAGCTCCTTCCAGCGGGCGAGGAGGGATGAGGTTCTCCTTACTCGCCTCCGTATAGGGCACTGTCCTCTCACTCATAGTTTCCTTCTCCGCCGAGAGGACCCTCCGGAATGTGATGCTTGTGGCGTACCTTTGACGGTACGCCACATTTTAACCGAATGTATATTGTTTTTAGATTTAAGGGCAGACGTTGGCTTAGGCAACGATCTGTCCCTTATTTTAAGCGATGACCGTGACAACGTGACTAAGGTTTTAAAGTTTTGCAGCTTGGCCGGTCTTGTCCCAAAAATTTTGGGCAGATCGGCCTAGGTTTTAGATTGGATTAGTGGCCATTTACAGCCACTAATCCAAGTACTGTTTTTACTTATGACACTGCTTATATGGCTGGCCTCTTTACAGCCAGCCAGCTTACGCGTTTTTTAAACTGGTTGGCCCTTTTACAGCCAACCAGTTAATATATGTATTTTTATAATTTATTGCTTAGTTTCAGTTTTATGTTTTACGTTGCTGTCTGCGTGGCCGATCTCTTTACAGTCGGCCACGCGGTCGGTATTTTAATTAGTATGCTGGTATTTTATTGTGCTGTCTCTGTGGCCGACCCCTTTACAGTCGGCCACACAGACGGCAATTTTGCCACGTTGTCACGCCTAGTTGTTGTTAGGGCGCTAATGACCCCGTCGTCGACGCGCCCTAAAAAAAAAAAAAAAAAAAAAAAAAAAAAAAAAAAAATTTCATCTTATGTCGTTAAAATTGATGAATAATTATTGTTTACAACTTTTGTAACCGCCAAATGATCTGACCAATGCTGTTCGAGGAGCCAGCCAATCCTTTTTCCACCATATGAGGCAGCTGTTTTGCCATGGTGAAAGAATTCATGTAACATGATGCACTGATAAATAAAAAGACGAATGAAAGTATTTTCTGCGATTGTCCTGATGTCTATAAAATGGAAGAGATGGTTGTAGCAGTTGACGCGAGGAATTTTTTGGCCAAATTTATTTTCTGTTCTGGTTGCAACTCCTGAAACTTTCCCAAAAATTACACTTGCGACATCATAGCATACCAGAGAGGTCAAAGTTATTTTCCGTAAGCGTATTTAACGTTAATTTGGTGAAAGTGGCTGCATCAAGGTTTTCAATAGTTGTAACTGCCAGCAACGAGTCATTGACGAATCTATCCACAATTTAACGTATTGCTATTGCAATATATTCTAGTTATTTTTATCTCTCGTCCCATCTTCCATTAGAGTAAACCAGTTCACGTCAGATTCCTCAATATCTTTAACAATGGAACTTCACGCTGCTTGAACCATTGCTTGAATTATTTGATTTTGAATTTCAGGTGAACGATATGTTGTAGTTTGTTTTATATGACTGATAGCCTCCTTCAAATTCGAATGTTTCATGCATGTGTATTCAAACAAATTATGAAATAATACCTGTTCTTTTCTTCTTCCAAAATATAATTTCCACGCAAAGCCAATTCATTAACAACTAGAAATTCTATTACTTCAATAATAGACTTCATATGAGACCTATTTTTTTTAATGGGTTTCGACATATTAACATTTCAACACTGCTAGTTGTAGATATTATATGAATTTGTCCTGCCACATAACCATGGTTTGTGTATGAGATATGGATTTTTATACAGTGACATTTTTTCCAGTTTCTGAATCCTGCGGAAGGGTATAAAGTCTGTTTGCTTCCATGAGGTAATAATTACTGGCAAGAGTAGCCAAAAGCAGCATTTTTCCCGACTGAATCCTGCAACTATTTATATCGCTTGAACCAGACCACTACGAAGGTCATGTTATTTTCTTTTAGATGTACATCTAAATTAACTTGCTTTATTGGTTCTCCAATTTATGCAATATCAGAGGGAATACTACAGCTAACATTACCAACATGTTTCACCAAACCTGTTTTCATGGGACTAGGAGTGGTAATTGTATTTTGTGCTTCCAACTGTTTTGAGGAATGAGGTCCTTCTTGGTCAATTTCCTCTTCAACTCTTCGTTTTTTGCTAAAGAAAGTCCGCATACCCATCGCAAAATCAATTGGTCTTCAGTTCACAGCAATAAATAAAATATTGTCACTAACTGCCTGAAACATTGTACCTACAGTACCCTAACGAACATCATAGACAATATATACTTCAAATGGCATCTGTGAGCAGAATAAAGAATTGGTATATATGATAGTGACGAACTGTAGTTAATTCGGAATTGTTTACATGTAACTATGTTAGTAGTAAATTAATTTTTTCCCCATCATTTCATATTATGAACAAACAGTTTAGGTAAATAGCGTATTGATGGTATCTTTTAAGGTAGGGCATTGGAATTTTAAGGTAGGGCATTGCCCCACAATGCCCCCTCTTAGCTACGGCCCTGCTTTTATATCCCATAAAATCTATTTAAAAGTAACCCCATACATACAGGTATTATTAAAGATTATTTAAAAAGAGGAAGTTAATTTCATCTGGTATTATTCAGTATATCGTATTAATTGAGTTAATTTCGCCAATAACAGACTAAGTTATAACCAAAAATTTCGCACACCTATAGGTGTATCCAACTCTAGTGGACTTAGCTATGCTAGATTTGGAAGAACAATGTTTTAAACCGCTAGATTTTGAAATGTTGTGTTATTTCAGATATGTAGATGACAGTTTTATAATAATACCAAAAAACAAAATTGATCATACTTTAAATATTTGTAATAACTATGACAATAACTTACAATTTACACATGGAATTGAAAAAGACCAAAAACAAATACCGGTAAATTTATTTATTTATTTATTTTCAAATAGCCTACGGCTAATATATATACAAACAATTACAATTCATACATCATATTAAACATAAAACAGAAAAAAAAACCAAATATAAACAGACTGTTATTTTCAATGAACTCCTTCATGAGAAAATATCACAATCTCTTTCCTCTAACCATTTACCCAGCTTTTCTCTAAAACTTGCAACAGTTTTGGTCCTTTTTATTTCATCAGGTAATTTGTTAAATATTTTTAAACCTTTGTGCAACACTGTTTTCTGTGCTTTACTACTTTTATTATAAGTCGAATGGAAATGATTAGCCTGCCTTGTCTTATAATTATGTACATCATTATTCTTTTGTACTAATCTAGTCACATATCTTGGTAATAAACTACTTTCCAATCTATATACAAAAGTCATTACATCTCTAATAATTTCCTTTTCAATATGTAAATATCCTAGGTCCTTAAGCATATTACTGACATTTTCAGTTCGTCTTTTATTTAGAACAGCCCTCATTCCCTTATTAAAAGTATTTTGCAGTTTCAGAATTTCTCTTTTACTTGCCATGATTAATACTGTGGAGCAGTATCTTATGTGAGGCAGCACAATTGCTTTAAACAATAGCTGTTTACCTGGTTTAGATAACACTTTTCTTAATTTGTATATTAAATTTACCTTTTTTTGCTACTTTTTTATTTATATAATCTATATGATCTATAAACTTAAGCTTATTATCAATGACTACACCAAGGTATTTATAATTTTGAACCCACTTAATTTTAGTTCCATTAATCACAACAGAATGCTGTGCTTCTGCCTGTTCCCTAAACAACTTTTTCCCCATCACCATACATGTTGTTTTTGCCACATTCAGACTTAACAAATTTTTATTGAGCCATTCATTAACTAATTTTAACTCTTTATTAATTACCTGTATCATTTTTTCTAGATTATTTCCATAATAATAAATTAGTGTGTCATCTGCAAACATGTGAATTTTACAATACTTCAGTATTTCTGCCAGATCATTTATATACAGTATAAATAATAGGGGACCAAGTTTACTACCCTGGGGGACTCCACGTTTCACTTCTCTTTCTTCTGATAGAACCTTATTGAATCTAACCCTCTGATACCTCTTTGTTAAATAATTTTCTAACCATGCATAAACCTCCCCAGTGATATTATACATATTTTTTTATTTTTTTAACAGCAGTTCCCTGTTTACAGTTTCAAATGCTCGCCTAAAGTCCAAAAATACTGCTATTACTCCCTCTCCCTTATCAATTGCATCTAACCAATTTTCTACAACCAACTGAATTGCAGTCTCCGTGCTATGCTGTTCCCTAAATCCTGATTGGTATTCAGTTATGAGATCATTTTCCTTTGTAAAACTTAGTAAAGTCTCATAAGCTATTGTTTCAATAAGTTTTTCTATCAATGGCAAATTATTTATTGGCCTAAGATCTACACACTTAGAACTACCCTTTACTTTAGGAACTGGTGCAATAATAGATGTTTTTAATTGCTTTGGCAACACTCTTTGTTTCAGTGATTCATTAATTATACTAGTTACTGTACTCCCTACCAAAGGCCATACCCTTCTTAATACCTCACTGCTTATTCCATCAGAACCCACGATATTTCTTAATTTTTGAACTATAACACCAATTTTTTCCTCCGTCACTTTGTGAAATTTGCTAAGGTTATTATCAATCTTGGGTGTCATTACATATTCATCTATTTTGGGGATATTTTCTATTAACTCCTCAATACTTTCAATATAGAAGTCATTTAATTTATTTGCTATTTCATTCGAATTATATACATATTCTTTCCCAAATATTACATATTTTAATGCCCTGTCCTTGGTTTTATACAAAGTTTTTAAGCGTTTCCATAATTTAGTTGGTTCATTTTTATATCTTGTAAATTCTTCCTCATAAAACTGTTGTTTACTTTCCCTCCATAACTTTACAAAATTATTCCTATATTGTTTATACTCATTCCAAGCCTCATCCCTATCTACTGTTGCTTCTTCAATTTCTTTTAATAAGAGAAACTTTTTATAAGCTATATCCCTTTGAATCCTGACTTCTTTGATTTTATTTGAAAACCAAGGACATGGTAAATTCCTCACCAATAAATCTGAATTTCTAGCTTCTTGTATACTCTGGATTATGTTCTCTCTTATTTCAACATATTTTTCCCCTACATGTGTATTATCACAAATTTTACTGTTACCTATTTTATCACTAATTATTTTTATCAGTTTCTTATAATCAATCCTACCCTTTACTAGTACATTGCCTCTCCCTTTAATATTATTTTTAAACATCCCTGTGATAATGATTAGATTATGATCTGATATTCTAGGTGTGTCCACTACCGTACATTTCAGATTTAAATTATCAGTAATTACAAGATCAATTAATGTTTCACTGTTGGGAGTGACCCTAGTCATTTTATTAACAATTTGTTTCATTCCAAGACCTGCTACTTGTGATGCTAGTTTTCTAGTATAAAATTCATCTTTTTTTGACCAATCTATGTTAAAATCTCCCCCTATAATACAATCGTTTTGACTGATTTCAAGCATTTCCTCCATACCATTGAGAACCAATCTATAAATATCCCTTTGCTACTACTAGGTGATCTATAAACACCCACAATTGTCCCCCATAAATGTGAATCCATGTACAACTTGATAGCTATCATCCACCATTCACCTTGTTTTACATCAGTCCTTACCACCTCATACGAAAGGTTTTCAGTAACATATATGACAGATCATCAATAGAAAAACAGCAAATAATTCATATATGCACTTACAACTGCAGGTCTCTTAAAGGAGAATCCCGACTTACAGAGTTGGAAGACGAGCTCCAAAAAATCAAATGGAGTATAGTGGGCCTCAGTGAGGTTAGACGCCCAGAGGAAGAATGTATCGAACTTAAATCAGGCCACATCTTGTACCATTACGGAAACTCCTTGGGAAAGCTAAATGGAGTGGGCTTCCTGATAAACCGTAGTGTGAAAAATAAGGTTAAACTAATAGAAGGTATTTCAGATCGAGCAGCAAGAGTAGTGTTACAACTATCAAATCGCTACAAAATACAAATACTGCAGGTATATGCTCCAACATCCTCGCACTCAGACGATGAAGTAGAGTCTTTCTACAAAGATGTCACGACACTGCATGACAGAGGCAAAGACTGCCATTTCCAGATTATCATGGGAGACTTCAATGCTATTGTAGGCACCAGGAAACAAGGAGACACTGTGGTCGATAAGTTCGGAATACAAACTAGGAATGACAGAGGGGAACGACTTGTGCAGTTTGCAGAGCACACAAAAATGCACGTCATGAACACATTTTTTAAAAAACGTCAAAGTCGAAAGTGGACATGGAGAAGTCCAGATCATAAAACTAAAAATGAAATAGACTACATCCTGTCCAATAGCCGACATTTTGTTCAAGACGTCACTGTTCTAAATCAATTCAACACCGGAAGTGATCACAGGCTGGTCCGAGCGAAACTTAGTATCTGCATAAAACAGGAAAGGCGAAAGCTAATAAAAGGAACCAATAAAACATCAGTAAATATAATCAATCTCACTGAAAAGAAAGACATTTTTCAACGCACACTATCGGAGAAACTAGCTTCCACCGCCAATGGAAATTTAGCTTCAACTATTAACACATTAGCCATAGAAATTGCAGGAACTGTTAAAACCACCAAATTAAGTAAAATTAGCAATAATACAAAAACTCTCCTGAATAAACGGAGGAATATGAAAGTAAAACCTGAAAAAAACCTAATTGAATATGCTGAACTGTGCAAGACCATTAGAAAAGAAATAACAGCTGACATCAAGAAATATAACGAAAACCTGGTCAGATCAGTTATAGAGAACAAGAAAGGCTATAAGAAAGCAAAACAAAGATTAATGATAGGAAAGAAACAAATAATAGCTTTAGATGATGATAATGAGCGTATTACAGACAAAACGGCAGTATTGGTTCATATCAGGAACTTCTATCAGTCCTTATACAGCAAGCAAGATGAAAATCCTTTAATGACATCAAGCCCAGACTCACCAATTCCTGAAGTCCTCCCATATGAAGTTAGAAGGGCAGTGAACGAAATGAAAAAAGGATCAGCTAGTGGTTATGACGGCCTGTCTATTGACGTACTCCAATTGACTGGAGAAGAAACTTACAGACACCTAGCTAAGGTGTTTTCACAATGCCTCGAAGAGAAAAATATCCCATCCAGCTGGAACAAAGCAATGATTGTGTTGCTATACAAAAAGGGCAGTCGTTACAATATTAAAAACTACCGCCCCATCAGCCTTCTTCCTGTCATATACAAAGTGTTTACAAAGGTCATCAATAACCGCATCAGTTCCACCTTGGACACAGCGCAACCAATTGAACAGGCTGGTTTTAGGTCAGGATTCAGCACAGTAGATCACATCCAAGTCATCAACGAAGTAATAAGTCGAGCAAATGAATACCAGATGCCCCTCTGTTTGGCCTTTATCGATTTTGAAAAAGCTTTTGATTCAGTCCATCACTCTGCAATCATGCAAGCCCTTTTAGAACAAGGAGTGAATCCCGGCTATATTGACTTACTGTACAACATCTACACCACTTCCACTGCTTTTGTCAACATCGCTGAAGTCACCAAAGAGTTCCCAGTAGAAAGAGAGGTAAAACAAGGAGACTCTATATCCCCCAAGCTATTCACATCAGTCCTAGAGTTGGCAATGTCAAAAATCCAATGGCAAAACCGAGGTTTGAGAATAAATGGAAGAAATCTCAACAACTTAAGATTCGCTGATGATATAGTTTTACTCTCAAACAGTCTGGAAGAGCTCAAAGAACTGATAAATGAACTAGAGACAGCGTGCAGTGAAGTGGGCCTTAAAATAAATATATCAAAAAGCAAAATCATGCAAAACAAATGGGCAGAAAAAGATAAAGACAAGGCAGACATGAAAGATTCTGGTATTGAGTTCGTAGATCAGTACATCTATCTTGGCCAACTGATCAATATGAATGGTGACTCAAAGCCTGAGATCTACAGACGGATAAAGCTGGGCTGGAGAGCATATGGAAGAAATTCCATAGTTTTTAAATCGAACATGCCAATACATCTTAAAAAACAGGTATTTGAACAATGTGTATTACCGGTCCTCACATATGCCTGCCAGACTTGGACCCTAAATAGTCACACGAAGCAAAAACTGAGAACTGCCCAGCGAAGTATGGAAAGAGCAATGCTAGGGTTTACAAGAAGAGACAGGAAAAGGGCTGTGCACATCCGTTCAATAACTAAAGTAACAGACATCTTAAAAAGAGTCATGACCCAAAAATGGCAATGGGCCGGTCATGTTGCTCGCAAAAGAGATGAAAGATGGACTACGGTAGTGCTGGACTGGATACCGAGAAACCTGAAAAGAGCAAGAGGAAGACCCCCGGATCGCTGGGATAAGGATATACGTCGAGTTACAGGCATGAACTGGAAGAGGGCGGCTCAGGATCGATCGGCCTGGAAAGAACTACAGCAACACTATGTAGAATTAAATTCTAATATATAGCTCATTAGGCTTAAAGAGGCTACATCCTGAAAAAAGGATCGATATAGCTGCAATAATAAATAAATAATAAATATGACTATTCCACCAGTGTGTTTGCTTTCAGAGTCACATCTTATATGATAATACCCTCTGATTTCAATTAATTTATCTACATCTAATTCAGAAACATGTGATTCAACTACAATCATCACGCTTGGTGTGTTCTCATGAGCATATGTGGCAATCATGTCTCTTTTCGCAATAAGTCCACTTATATTTATTACTACCATCTCCGCATTTTGGAGACTTTCCACATTTATTGATTGCTATAAACATTCATATGTGATTGACCTCTTTTTTAAATTTATTCTCCTTTGGTAAACTGGACACTCCCAGCTTAGCACACTATGCGTCACACTTAAATTTAACTTTAGCTTGTTATTTGCCTCGATACAGTTACAACATTTTATTTCATTGTTTTTACAATCTTTTGCTAAATGGCCCTCTGCACATTTCAGACATTTGATACCATTACTACAATTTTCATTTTTGTGGTCATAAGAATAGCATTTAAAACATCTAAATATTCCTAAATATTCTACATCTTGACACCTCTGCCACTTTAGCTTTAATCTTTTCTGAGTCAGTACTCTACTAAATGTTTGTGCATCCAAAGCCACTATAACCATGTAATTATTTTTTACCTTTTTATTCACCTTGACCTCAATTCTTGATTCTTCAAAAATTGATTCCGGGTTTTGATTCCTTATGCACCTTAACAGTTCTTCCTCCTCCATCATTTCTTCAACTCCCAAAATTCTAATCCTAGGATCTCTGCGTTCTGGAATCTTAACAACGTAGTCACTTCCTAATTTATTCTTCGCCTCTGCATCCATCTTCCTAATTTCTTCTTTGCTACTGCATGTTATAACAATGCCACCATTTCTGATTTTTCTCACATTTTCAATTCCTATTTTCAGATCAGTTGGATTTAACTTCTCCTTACAGATGTTTTTTGTAGCCTCACTGTCCTGATTTGGTTTCTTTGGCTGCACTATAATCACCTTCTCTGTTGTCTGCTTCAGTCGGTCTGCATATGTACCATTTTTTGTTGTTTCATTTGTCCCATTATTCTTTATTATCTCACCAATCTTATCCATAATAAGTTTTTCCATTGCAGTCTTCATTGTATCCATTATTTCATTTACCGTCTTCTTAACAATATTATCGATCATCTGGGCGTATTGTGAGTTACAAGTTACACACATCCACTTCATTTGATTATTTTTTTTTTATCAGTGACACTTCTGCAGTTGATAACCCTTCGCATTTAGGATGGAACCAACCTTGGCAGACTCCAACACACCCAATACAGCCATCACCATCCGCTATTTTCTTCTTACACTTTCCACATTTAACGTCTCCCATCTTGTCACTTTAAGGTTAATCGCACTTATTAAATGATTTCAGATTACTGTCTATTTGAATAAAAGGAAAGTTTACTCATGCTTCAGTATCAGTAATAATCTATTTTTATTGCGAATGTAAAAATGAGTGTGACTAAAGAACACGATTGTTTACTTTTGAATATTAACCTAAGTACTCCATGTGATCACTGAGCAGACTTAGAATTTCAGTTTTTTGCGCATTACCACTGCATAATCTGTGTTACACTCATTACATTACTGTAAGATCCACTGTCACAAGGTTTATTTAGTACACTTTCACTCCACAATTGTTTTAATATGATTTAAAATATAGCTGACAAAAACTTAACTGCCGCCATTACCAAAGATCACGTAACATAAACTTAAACTGCAGATAAATTAAGCTGCACTAATTGTGGAATAGCAGTTTATAGCAGAATTTTTTTTGAGATTTCAATAGATAAATAGTAGAGAATGAAGTTAAAATAAGTTTCGTTGTGGGGCTCTGTGGAACTTATAGCTGTTTTCTTTTTTGAAAAAGAAAAATACAAATTAACTATTCAAATTTGTTTAAAAATTATTTATTAAATATATAACTTTAAAATGTTTTATGTATTTGTAATACATGTCAACATTGTCACGATCTCTGTCCATTTTGAATGATGAAAATTGCTCAAAACTGAAAACTTTTACACCACTTCAAAGTAAGGTTAATTTACTTCCTTTGTATCTTGCAATAGTTGCTCGCTCAACGGTCACCTTTCAAATGATGTACAGCATCTGCGTCAAGCCTTGGACCTGTTCTAACCCTCAAGTTAGACACTTTGGGAGTCAGTCTACCCAGTTGTATACTTAAAATTCCCTAAATAAAAACTTTATTTTTCGACTTTTGACCAGTTTTTTTTTTTTAGATTTCGCCCCACTGTGCATCGTGGAGAAACTGATAGCAGAATTATGATACATCTGTCTCCAAACAGCAGAAGTAATTTAATAATATGCATTATAATTATAAATTTATAAAAATAATATTTTCTTGGCATGGATTAAAATTAGTTCTCCTTTACCTTGGTGATTAGACCGAACAGAATAGTCAATGGCAGAATTTGTACTCATATTGTTTACTTCTCAACAAGGAATGCATGATGAAGTACCTAAAACCACATGAACTATTGGTTTATGTATACTGATAAGAGCAAAATAACTTTCTGTAGAGCGTGGAAGCAGCATGTGGATGAAAGAAATATCGGAAGAGTGAGTTTGAGGCACTAACATTGGCTTCCTTAGAATTTCATTTCATGTGGGGGGAGGGAGGGGGGAAGAGATAAATTATGAGCACATTTGAACACTAAATTTATAAGTAATTTGCTGCTTCTTTTTATTTTTAGTGGCCTTCGATCTTTTCAAGTACCCCCGCAGGGGCCTGGTACGCAAGTGCCAGGTACGGGTTTGGCGAACCCGCGGTGCCCGAGCTGGAAACTTGTGAGCGCCGCAAGTTTCCCACACCATAAGCTCCTACCATGCTTCAACGACCACCGTAGGGCGTGGCGGTGGAACGTTGTGTGCCTAGGAGAACGGGAATCTTGGCTTCATCGCCTGGATTGTGAGGACGGAACAAACCTCTATAAAAAAAACCATCAACCTCAAGGTCAGACACGTGCCGAGGAGGCGAATGAGTGATGAGGGTAATCACTCGCTAGCGTGCAACCTCAGGGGCACCTGCGCACCCCTGTTGTATTAGCATTTCCTTTTAATTTGGTAATACTCGTGGGACCAAAATTAAGCCTCACAAGAAAACCGAACCAACCTGCGGTACGGGTGTGCCGCAGGCTAATATAAATACACCCAGTTCGAAGAAACGGGTGAGGGTTGATAGCCCCCCCGCATCTGACAGTGATAGTAACAGAAAAGTTTGTTCAGTACAGAATGCTTTTGTAATTATGGAGAAAATTGAAGGATCGTTTGAAAAGGTGTCACCCTTCTATATCTCAAAGGGTCTAGAGGGTCTTTTTGGTATGCTTAACACGGTAAAAAAACTGAGGAACGGGACACTGCTGCTGGAAACAGTCACCAGTAAGCAAGCTACCCAACTGCTGAATTGTGAGAGGCTCGGGGAGTTCGCCGTAAAATGCGAACTCCATAAGTCCCTAAACTCCAGTAAAGGCGTAGCCACGTGCCGTGACGTTATGGATTTAGGGACTGACGACCTTCTTAAGGAATGGAAATCAGAGAAAGTGATCGAGGTACGTCAGATCACACGAAGGGTGAAAGGCAATCTTGAAAAGACTGCCACCTTCGTCCTGACGTTTGACACTCCAGTATTGCCCAAGAATATCGAGGCCGGGTATTTAAACCTTAACGTCCGTCCGTATGTTCCGGACCCGATGCGCTGCTTCCAGTGTCAGCGGTTCGGACATACGACGGCGTCATGTAAGGGCAACCCCACATGTGGAAACTGCGGGAAGGGCGCACACGAGCCGGGTGTCAGTTGTACGCTTCCACAGGCTTGTGTCAACTGCTCCGGTTTGCATCCCGCCTGGAGCAGGGAGTGTCAAGTGTATCTTGAAGAACGCAAGATACAGGAGCTGAAGACCAAAGAGCGGATTCCTTACGGGGAAGCGAAGAAAAAGGCCAAGTTACTTGCCGCCCCAGTATTTGCAACTAGTTTTGCTAAGATGGCTTCAGCTCCCGTCAGGAAACAGAGTGTTGCTACCCAGACGTTCGTTGCAGACATGGGCACAAGCACTACGTGCTCGTGTCAGTGCAAATGCGGTGCTAAACCCGCTAAGGTCATAACGCCTAAGACCGCGGACGTCGGTAGCAACACGTCTGCGACCTCGATCACACCAGCAGCAGTGAAACAGGACCCACCAGCAGTAGCAGTGAAATTACCAGCACCTCCAATACCACCACGTGCCACGAAAGCAGTAGCACTTCCAATTGCTACCAACATAACTGGAGGCGACGTGAAGACACGTGATCCGAGGTTTAAGCTGACGGACCCGATTCAGTTCGTTAAATCTCCCTCCTCGTCCCCTCCCAGATCACCTGGTAAAAGGGAGACAAAGGGAAAGAGAGCGAGTAAGAAGAAGGTCAAGGAGGTAGTTGACGAGGACGGTGAGTCGGATACGTCAGACTCATCGGAAACAGAGGAAACTGCAATGCTGGTGGACGAGCCTGATCCCGTTCCTCAGCGGGCAGTGACCAACGACCCACCCGAACCAGGTCGGGTGAAACCAAACAGGTAGGATGTGCCTAAAATCTTAGGCACATCGGCCTAGTTTTAAGACAGATGGGTGACCTCTTTACAGCCACCCATCCATATGTATTGTTTTTATTTTTTATATTGTTATTATTGATGTCTCTCTGGCCAATATACAGCCAGCAAGACATGTAGTGTTTTTAATCCTCTTTTGAACCTGTTTGGCCCGTTTACAGCCTTCCAGGTGTTGTGCGGTTTTAAGTCCTGGTGGCGGCTTTAAAGCCACGTCTGATTTTATGATTTATTTTATTTGCTGTCTGTACGGCCGACCCCTTTACAGTCGACCATGCAGACAGTATTTTAGTACTTTCTTACTACACAATGATAGCTGGTAATAGGGTGCTAATCACTCCGCTGTCGACGCACCCTAAAGGAACAACAATATGTTTTGGTGGTCCCTCTACAACCACCAACCCAAGTATTGTGTTTTTAATTCTTCCAGTTTTTAGTGTGTTTTGTCATGTTTTGATTTTACTTCTGTCTGGCTAGCCCCTTTACAGCTTAGCCAGCGAGTTTGTTTTAGCATTTAACCTGATTTGCCTTTTTATAGTGAACCAGTTATCTTTATGTCTTTAATTTTTAGGAATATTTTGCAGCTACCGTTTTAGTACCCTTTTTAGCTGTGAGCATGCCGGCCATGCACTTGGCATTTCTGCCAGTATTTTAGTCTTGTTTTTTGTTCCGCCTTTGTGGCTGACACCTTTACAGTCAGCCAGGCGGGCAGTATTTCTTTTCCTGCTTTAATATATTAGGTTCCTATTCCTTCTGCATGGCCGACCAAGTTACAGTCGCAGTAGTATTAAACCACGCTGTTAAATCAGGTCTTACTTAGTTAGAGCGCTAATAACCCCGACGTTGACGCGCCCTAAAGCCCAAACAACAACAACAACTTTTCAAGTACATGGTTTGTAGATTCTGAGATCTACTTGAATGTAACTTCGGCGATGGAAAGATATCCGGCTAAGGCTATGTAAATGAACTATACAAACATATGTGTGAAAAATGGAAACCTCGTCGATGAGGAGAGCAAATAATTCGACCATGGCCATTTAGAAAACTGAATCTGGATGGGCAGACGGTGCTTCGAACCTCGCTCGGTGATGCAGTAATAATATTTAAATAATGGAACACATATGGCGTCATTAGAGTCGTTTTGGGGAAAAAATCTATCATCTGGGGTCGGATCGGTGATACCAAATACCTACTTTCTCAAGCTAAATGTCTCGACGTCATTTATTTTGAATCGCAGCCTGTTGTCACTTGCTCATGAAAACAGAGTATAGATTTAGAGACAAGCCAGCTACATTTGCTCGGAATTCTGATCGTGAAACGCCTACCGGAATTCACAGAAATACGTAAGTGCGGCGTTGTGAAATTCTTAACTGCCTTCTATCCACAGTTGTGAGTGAAACCCAACTTGCCGTAACTTGTTTTGGGAAATTTCTGTCGAAACTTGTTTGTGTAATTCCGATTGCTAATACAAATTCCTGCCGTAGCTTGTTTGTGGAATTCCTGTAGACATTGACCAATTTGAAACCCGCGCCAGCTTTCAATTTCCCGCGAACGATTCCTATTCGCGGAATTGAATTTCCACGATGCAAAGACCGTAAATCTGTGACGCCAGTAGGATTAGTGAAATGTCTTCATCACTTGAGCCAGAAACACTTTGAATGGACTACTGATCTGCACATGTTTTCAGTTTATATAAATCAAACACAATTAACACTGTCCTTTTGGATAATTCGAGAAAGAGAATAATAACTTTTATTGGTACAAACTTTTTTTCTTATATTAGCCGTATAATTACATCAGTTTCTCATGCACATAGTTTTAATGTATGTCAGAAATTAATATCATCTAAATTTATGTTATTGTTAGCAATATGATTGTTTTTTCTTTCTGTTTCAGCTCTTGAATGGTTCGTACACATACTTCGTACTTCTGAGAAAAGTCAACAGTTAAGAACCATCTGGTGGTATCATCAAGAAGTTGTTCGACATAGCAAATTAGTTTTCATACGTAGAAGAAAAAAATTAACTGCTTCTCATCAAAAATGATATCAAATCACGAAACTGTGTATGCATATTTTCAAATTAACACTTAATACTAGATTTGTAGACCCTAGCACTATAGCAGGTACATGGGACAGGTTAATATTCTTAAAGGGGCGACGACTGTCGCTTGCAGTAAATTTATTATTGTAGTTTACAAGGAACTTCTATGTCGCAAACAATCTGTAAAAGTGTAAACACCATTGTACTGTACTATTAAAGCAAATATAAAACAAGGGCTGCATAACGTAGTCTCTCCTAACTTCAGCACCTGTTTATGAAATTTCTTACTTACATTGTATTATGCATCCCTATGCAACACATATACTTTCAATCCTATGTTATTTTCAAAGGACTCGTCGATTTAAGTTTGTATGTATTTTGATTTTCATTGATTTCTGAGAATATTGTGAGGGAACTAAGAAAGCTCAAAAAGTGTAACGGGAACATTTTGGGTATTTTTACTAAAGATGTACAGCCTTACACCATACCATGAAATATTATTTAGATAGAGCCTTACCAGAGGACTGGAGAAGTACCGTAATAGTAGTGGTACCGGGAGGAGGAGAGACAAATCACACACATATTAATTTAACATCTTTAGTTGTTAGGTAAGTTAATGGAGAAGTTGATTTGCAACCTTATCAAGAATGTTGAAGAAGAAAGAGACAGGTTTATTAAACGGCCGTAAGTGCTTAAGAGGTGATATTCGTGTGACCCTCAGTTAGTTGACTATACGCAAAATATTTATGACGAAATGGACTAGAGAGGTCAAGTTGATAGAGTGGCACTCGATCTCTCCAAGGCTTTTGACTGAGTGAGCCCTAAAATAAGTAAAAAAATTACTTTTTGGCAGTAGGAATACTGAGCCATAGTGTAAAGGTCGTTTTGGGCATTATTATTAATTAAGAATTATTTCATAAATGTTGGAGACATTGGCGAAGTTAGAGTGGAGAGTTGCAGTCACGCAGCGCAGACGCAAACAAAGTCGTTGCCCCGTTCAGGAATGCTGAATAGCACGTCAGCAATACCTTCTCTGTGACGCAAAACAGAGCCAAAGTGGGCCCTGTACAACCAATAAATCATGCTATTCATTACCAGCGAGCTTAGGAGCAACATCGGGTAGCGAACCGCTAGCTTAAAGTTTAGCCGCCCTGCCTCGGACGTCGTAACGATCTTAAGTTCCATCCAGTATCTTCTACGATCAGACTAGCGATCCAGTAGAACAAGTGTGGACTCTGCTTCTTGATATCATCGTCAAAATGTACTATCGGCAGCTTGATTCCATTAAACCGTTCATCCACACTTCGTGTTGATCATTTGAGTATATAGTATTCCTACAGTAAAAGGGTCGTGACCTACACGTGGTGTCAGACAATCCTGATTGAATTAATTAGTTAGTTTGCAAGAAGTCAAGACGGTATCCGGAAGAAGATAAGAAGAGGAGATAAATGCTGAGGTCAGTCACATGTAAAGCCACATTTCCAGTTAATTGACAAAACGCCCAACGCAGTCACCTAACCACAAAGCCATCCCATTACAATAGGAAGCAAAAACAGCATACGAAATGCAGTAACAAAGCCAATGGATTTGATAGCAGGAATACCCGATGTTAGTGAATTTGGAACATTATTATTCATTATTTTGTTCATTCATCTGATGTTTTGCTAATGATGTAGTGTATCTGTCCCTATCTACCCCATAATGTTATATACCTTTCCTATGGCGAAAACCTCCTCCTCAGCTACAGCCATGAACGCTTTCTTCTTGAGGTGTTACTAATAAACGTTCTACTTATCTCAATCATCATTGTTTATTAATTGATAAATAGAACAAACTATACTTTTTGCTTAAGAAATTAAGAAAATCTGCAATTTTTTGGGGGTTTATTTCGTTGCAGTTCTGTCACCATTCTTTCTACTTTACCAGGGAATGATTCTTTGTTCTTCTTAAACAATTTTTATAGGTCACTGATACAGTTTTGGATATTGAAAACTCTCTGGAAAAACTTTTCAGATCAGCCTCGTAAAGTTTATTTCTCACCATACTTTGAACTTGAAATAACACTTCAGTGAACAATATAATTAACGATGAACTGAAATTCGCTTTACAGAACAAAATTTGGGTTATTTTTCAGCGAGTGGTGCGGTAACACACTACCGGTCTGAATCAAAACAGTTTTGTTTCAAAACATCAAAATAATACGAACTATCACTAGCAGCGAATTACATTATGTGTATAACTGTTCCAGAAAAACTAAAAAACTACTGCGCAAATTTGGACAGGCTTTTCACCATTTGGATCAGACATGAAATGTGTGGTACGTCTGTTATTCTATGTTACATGACACCAGAACAGTAACAAGCTGAAAGTTTCCAGTAGGAACAATCTCATAAGAAAACTGGCTGGATCGCAGTGGGGCAGCCAACCTGAAACAATTCGAACTTCTGCCTTAGCATTATGTTATTCGGGTGCAGAGTATGCCTGTCCTCTATGGCACAGTTCAACTCATGCCAAACAAGTAGACATTGCACTTAATGACACGTGCAGAATCATAACAGGCTGCTTAAAATCAACTCCAGTCGAATGGCTCCACCGTCTCGCAGGAATAGCACCACCTTCTGTTCGAAGGGAAATAGCAGTGAACAAGGAAAGGAGGAAAGTGAACCATGAAAAATCTCATCCACTATATGGGCATATCCCTCACAGGCAAAGACTGAAGTCCAGGAAAAGTTTCCTCAGAATATCTCTGGAACTTACAACGACAACTGAAGAAGCCAGGTTACAACTATGGGAAGCTAAGGCTCCCCTTCCGCATGGCTGGAGAAGAGTGTCTGAATCTTTGCCACCTGGTTATGATAAAGGATGGTTGACGTGGAAGTCTTTGAATAGGCTGAGATGAGGAGTGGGCAGATGTAAAGTGAACTTGGCAAGATGGGGGCTATGCTGAGATCAATGATATCAAGTGCGACCGCGGTGAAGACCAGAGTGTCCAGCACATGCTCCAATGTCGACTGTGTCCAGCATCCTGCTCGGCATCTGAACTGTATGAGGCCTCAGAAAATGCATTGGAAGTGGCCAAGTTCTGGTCCAGTTTAATTTGATGTTTGTAATTGTGTAACTATATGTTTCTGACACGAAATAATAATAATAAGTAACTGAAATTCTGAAAGTAACGTCGAAACACCAAAGAAGCAATCGCTAGTTCTTGAATACTCAATACTACAACAAAACTTAACCAGTATATGCGTAAAACACCAAACAGTACTATAGAATTTAATGTAAATGAAGTACTTAGAGTAGTAGCAAATTGGTTTAAGGCAAATTCATTAAAATTAAATTTTGAAAAAACACATTATATTAGGTTTAAAACAAAAAACTATGCACAGCCAGATATATGTATAAACTATAAAAGCAACACAATCTTAGAAACAGAGAGTATAAAATTTCTTGGTATTAAAATAGATCAGAAACTCTGTTGGCATGATCATATCACTACACTACTGACAAAGTTAAGTAGTGCCACCTTCGCAATACGAACACTTTCTCTAACAGCAGATCTAGAATTAATGAAACAGGTTTACTCCTCATATTTTCATTCAGTAATGTCATATGGCATAATTTTTTGGGGAAACTCTTCACAAAGTAAAAAGGTTTTCATAGCACAGAAAAGAGCTATTAGGTTTCTGTGTAGGGTAATACCAAGAACTTCTTGCAGACAACTCTTTAAGAAACTCAATATTCTTACAATGTATTCTCAGTATATATATCCTCTCATGAGCTTTGTCATAGAAAGTTTTAACCTGTTTACACCTAATTCACAGGTACACAGTTTCAATACAAGAAACAGAAATAACTTGCATAAAACACAAACATCTCTGTCATTAGTACAAAGAGGAGTTAATTATTCTGGGATACATCTGTTTAATAAACTACCTAATCGTATAAAACAGCTTTCAGATAATAAAGATGTATTCAAACAAAAACTTAGAGATTATCTTATTGGCAACTCCTTCTACTCCATTCAAGAATTTGAAGAAAATAATTAATTGTACTCATTATTACGTTTGCAAAACTCAGTTGCAAAAATGTATGTTTATTATTATTTCTTGTATTTGTAAAATATGTATATATATATATATTTACTATGATATGACTCATATTATGTGTATATGTATCAGCAATGACATGTTTCACATCCCAGAGGTACTTTCTAAGCAGGGATCAATGGAACAAGATTGATAAATAAATAAAATAAATACTTTCACGCAATGTGTCTTTCCTTAAATTTAGCGGATAAACGCCATAGAAGGCTGTATTTAATGCCTTGATAACGAAAAAACGACAGATTTTTTTTGTCTGCGATCAGCTACAATATTTCTTATCTTTGTCTTTACTGTGCGCGATAAATGAAATTTCAGATAATAATTCTTAATACGTTATATTCAGTTACACATGTATGGCTAATATTACAATCGCTGTGATATTTGAAGGAAAGTTTGGGTTCAATATTCATAAGCAGCTTAGGAAAATAATTCCAGGTACATAATATTCAGCTGTAAAGATATTACTAATACAGTGCAACCTCGATATAACAAATCGGAGGGGAACAAGAAAATATTCGTTATATCAAGTAATTCGTTAAACTAAGGTTTGTTATGTTGAGGTTAGGTTGGTCTAAAATTCGTTATAAAGAGGTAAAAAAAAATAGTTATATTCACCTCAACATTACGTACTTATCTTGTTATAGCGAACAACCTTCTAATAAATGATAACATATTTTTATCAAATTACTGTATGTATTTTCTATTTAAAAACAATTAGGTAGGTAACAAAATTTTATTCTTACATTAATAATCAAAATTGAATGTAGTAAAATTCGTAAAAGTAGGTACATATCTTGGTGGGTACATACATTATGTAGGTAATTTAATGTTAATTTCAAAGATTCGCACAACAAAAATCACGAATTAAAGGTAAAGAATCAACACTGTAGTTATAGTAGCTTAATCTCAATTTTGTTAATCTTGATTAGAAAAAAAAAGTCATAAATTGTTGTCTGTTTACCACCGGTAAGAGTTATCACATCCAAAGCGCAATCTAATTTCGTGATGGAATTGACTACATCGTTAATCAAACCTCCCTTTTTGAGAAACACAGATTTTATTATATTTAAAGCATTATAAGCATCTTTTATTGTGAAGTTATGCTCATCAATTTCACCCCCTTCTTCCTCGTCTTCATCCGCTTCTGCATTAGTAACCGGCAACACAGATGTGACGATGTCAGCATTAGTTAGTTCTCCACAGACGGCTAAATCATCAAAGGTAACGAAGTCTTCGAACCAGTCTCTTGAACTCTTTGAGGTCCTAGCAAGTTCTGCGACTGGTAAATCGTCCTCCTCATCTTCGCATGTTACTTTAAACCCACTTTTCTTGAAGCAGTTTGCAATGGTCTTTTCAGTGACTAGATTCCAAGCTTTGGCGATCATCCACATGGCTTGTAAAACGTCAATTGTAGTTGGTGTTTGACGTTCAACATCAGCAAGAAATCGTCTGACAACTTCCTTCCTATAATGCATTTTGAAGCTTTGGATGATGCCTTGGTCCAGTGGTTGTAGTTTTGAAGTGGTATTTGGAGGTCAGTACTTTATTTTTATATTTTCCAGGTTAGGAATTTCTCCGTGTGCAGTACAATTATCAATGAACATTAGAATTTTCTTGTTTTTTTCTTCATCTCTTTATCCAGACTTTTAAGCCAATTGCAAAAAGCATCACTAGTCATCCAAGCCTTATGGTTGGACGTGTAATCTGTTGGCAGATTATTGACATTTTTAAAACATCGCGGTTTTTGATATTTTCCGATGATGAGTGGCTTAAGTTTGTAAGTCCCAGTACAATTTGTTCCCAGCAGTACTGTTATGCGAAGTTTGCTGTTTTTTTCCGCCATTACATTCATCGCCTTTGAATGATAAGGTTTTGTCAGGTAAACATTTATAGAATAGTCCAGTTTCATCGGCGTTAAAGATGTCTTCGGGATCGTATCCGGTGGTCAGCTCTGCCAGTTTGTTTTTCCAATCATCACATACTTTTTCATCAACACTACCACTTTCACCGCATATTTTTCGAAAAACAATCTCGTTTCGTTTTTTGAAATTTTGAAGCCACCCGTTGCTAGCACGGAACTTTTCTTGTCCCAATTATACTGCAAACTGCTGAGCCTTTTCCTGAAGAATAGGGCCTCCGATTGTGATTTTTTTGTCTCGGCACTGTTTTAACCACTTCAACACACATTCCTCTACGTCTTTGAACTCGCATGATTTTAATCTTTTATGGTACTGTTTACAGGCAAACCACTTTCTTCTGAAAACTTATCTTTAAATTTTAAAATTGTAGCCAATGTACTTGCGGGAATCCCGAACTTATTACCTATGTCTAATTTTTTCGTCATAGGATTTTTGCCAACATAATTAATTTAATTTAATTTAATTGCAATGGAGCACAGGCTCCAGTGGCAATTTCCCTATACACCCATCTTCCCCCTATCCTGCACCCACCTAATTAATGATGTTTCGCTTTTCTGCAACCGATAAGGAACACCTTTTACGTTTCTGAGCCATTTTAACTTAAATCTTTAACAATAGTGACGAGCAGAAGTGTTTACATTACTTTCAATCAAACAACAATGATTGTTTTACGAACAAAAGCGTGTCGAAACATGTCGCGATTGGTGGGAACTTTATATAAAGGTTTTGGGTTGACAAAATTCGTTAATTAGAGGTATGTATACTTTTTCTTGATAGTTGAAAATTCGTTATAAAGAGGTTGTTCGCAAAAAATGTTCGCAATGTAAAGGTATATTTTATATTGACTCTTATGGACAATTCAAGGGGATTACGAAGAATTTGTTAAATCGAGGAATTCGTTATATTGAGGTACGTTATATTAAGGTTGCACTGTATTACTATGTAATCTTGGCTGTTTAATCATAAAATGCTGTGGAAGGTAGTTTTTAACAATAAAAGCAGCTTTCGAAAAGAATTTTGGGTACGTGATATTCAGTTAAAGAGGTGATATGATTAATATTACAATCTTTCTGACATTTGGAGGAAATTTGATTCAATATTCACATTAACCAATGTCAAACAGATAGTTTTAACACGAAAGATTTTAGTGCTTACGTTGGTCTTTTGAAGAAGCTTTTTGCAGTAGTTCCGTAAATCACTACACATTGGGCACTAATATAGCTTCCATTCTTTTTACTTTTAATTATGTTTTTCAATAATTCCTTTTAGATATTTGTATAAACGACTTAATCGGCACAGCTAATATATCTGGCGTTTGGAACTGAAAGTTGATTCAAAATATTTACAATAATTAATTTAGGCTGATGGTTTTTAACATTAAGCGTTTAGTGTCGGGAAACAAATACACCGTATGACAGCTGTACGACTTTCGATATTACATTCTCCGCTATCGACGTTTCTGACATAATTTAGCTTTTATCGATTTTATAATTAGCTGTGCTGTGTAGTAATATACGCGCTGTGTAGTATACGCGCAAAGTCTTTCTGCCTTTGAAGGTATAAATAATGCACTTATTGCTGAACGATTTTTCATAAAAGTATGTACACAGGTTTCTGATTGAGCGACTAAGGTTATCGTAATGACTCGAAGTGGAATTTGGTTCTTTGGTGAAGAAGATTGAAATATGCTCTTAAGTTCTATGGGGACACATCAAAAGTTTGGAGATATAGAAAAATTAAAGGCTATCTACCAGTACCCTAAACTGAATGCGCCAATGGGTAAATTAAAATTCCTAGAAAGCAGAAGTATGCCCTTAGAGGGAAAAGGGTGTATAGGGAAACTGCGATCGCGTCGTGCGCTCCATTACAATTAAATTAAATTAAACTTCAAAGAGAGCGTTATGGATGAGCAGTAACACTCGGGCCTGATATTGAAAACACATTGATTCCAAATTTCCAGTACGGCCATCCGGTTTTCGATTTTCCCGAATTTTCAAAACGCCATGGCCGAACTCCTTCCCGTCTCTAATGAACTCGATGTTGGCAAGTTGTAAAGCAATAAACAAAAAATTTAAAGCACACCTCCCTAGATTATAGAATACTGCATCTCGCCTTAGTCTGTATTTGGTATTTAGAGCTTTTATATCGGTGAACATCTGGGTCAGGTATACACCGCGATATAGTGAATGTATTACTGCGCTGGTTTTGTCCAGTTGCAGTTCATACTGAAGGTATCTGATGAAATTAGTTGTGACAGTTTATGCTATTCGAACTAGGATTGCTGATATAGACAATGTCGTTATTTCACCAAATGTAGTTTGCGATGCATTTCGTGTGTTGGCCTGGCCACTGATCTGTCCCTTATTTCAGATAATGAGACCAGCAATGTGGCCAGTGTTTTAAAGTTTTGTGTATTGGTCGGTCTGGTGTCTAAAAGTTTAGGCAGATCAGCCTAAGTCTTAAGATGGGTTGATGGCCCCTTTACAGTCAGTTTTTTTTTTTATTTTTTTTATTTTTTTTTTTATTTTTTTTTATTTTTTGTATTGTTATAATTCCCGTCTCGCTGGCCATTATACCCCGCAGGGGCCTGGTACGTAAGTGCCAGGTACGGGTTTGGCGAACCCGCGGTGCCCGAGCTGGAAACTTGTGAGCGCCGCAAGTTTCCCACACCGTAAACTCCTACCATGCTTCAACGACCACCGTAGGGCGTGGCGGTGGAACGTTGTGTGCCTAGGAGAACGGGGATCTTGGCTTCATCGCCCGGATCGCGAGGACGGTACAAACCTCTATAAAAAACCCCTCAACCTCAAGGTCGGATACGTGCCGAGGAGGTGCATGGGTGAGAGGCGGATCACTCGCTAACGTACAACCTCAGGGGCACCTGCGCACCCCTGTTGTATAAGCATTCCTTCTTATACTGGTTTTTACTCGTGGGAACCAAAATGCCGTCCACAAAAAAACCAAAAAACCCCTGCGGCCCGGGTGTGTCGCAGGTAAATAAAAACACACCCAGTTCTTACAAACGGGCTAGGGTTGAAAGCCCTCCCCCGGATGTAAACAGTAACAGCAAGGGTTGTAATATTGACAATGCCTTCGTTATTATGACAAGGGTGGAGGGATCTTTTGAGAAGGTCTCTCCATTCTATGTTCAGAAAGGTTTAGAGGGTATTGCGGGTACCCTCAAATCGTTAAAAAAGCTGAGGAATGGAACACTGCTTATGGAAACATCCACCCAGAGGCAGGCTGTCCAACTCCTTAAGTGCGAGAAGCTCGGGGAGTTCGCAGTGAAGTGCGAACTCCATAAAACTCTAAATTCAAGTAAAGGAGTCATTACCAGCAGGGACCTTATGGATTTAGAGACCGAGGAACTCCTTAAGGAGTGGTCAACAGAACATGTGGTCGAGGTTCGTCAGATTAAACGAAGGGTTAACGGCAGTCTTGAGAAGACGGCCACCTTCGTCCTGACGTTCGACACTCCAACGTTGCCCAAAAACATCAAGGCAGGATATTTGAATCTGAATATTCGCCCGTATGTACCGGACCCAATGCGCTGCTTTAAGTGCCAGCGGTTCGGTCATACGACGGCGACCTGCAAGGGCAACCCCACCTGTGGCAAGTGCGGAAAGGCGGCTCATGAGCCAGGCACTTAGCTGCACGCTCCCACAGGTGTGTGTGAACTGCTCCGGGGCACATCCAGCCTGGAGCAGAGAGTGTCGTTTGTATCTGGAGGAAAAAAAGATACAGGAGTTGAAAACGAAAGAGCGGATTTCTTATGGCGAAGCCAAAAGAAATATAAGGCTCTGGCTCCACCAGTCTTCGCTACCAGCTTCGCGAAGACGTTATCAACTCCCGTCAGGAAAGAAAGTATTGCTACCCAGAAGTC
>JARYHS010003660.1:0-14542 GCA_031002005.1 Vandiemenella viatica
AGAGTTGGACTTCCTCTTTGTGAGCCTGAAAGCCGTTAACGTTCCACTGAAGTATGGGAGCCATTCTACCTATTTAAAACCACCCGCCCCGGGTCGGGTGGGTCAGTGTCCGATGTCTGCTGAGGAACGGGACCAGGGTCTACGTCCACCAGCATAACGTCATCTTCGGGGTCCGAAGATGACTTTTTTTCTACGGCCTCGGCATCTTGCGGGTGTTTCTCCCGCCGAGGCCTAGCCCCCCTCCTCCCCGCGCTGGTTGGGGAACTGGGAGGAGAGGGTAGAGGGGGACTTCAAGAACATGGTGGGGTCCGTTAGTTTGAACTTCGGACCCCGAACTTTCTGCACTACCTGCCATCCGCTTCCGACAGATTTCGTTTCTACTGCTTCTACAGGTGCAGCTTTAGCCATGGGTGCTGCTTCTGCTGTTGCAGAGGCACCCACGGCTGCAGTTACTGGAGGCGGATGGCCGTGCTTTAGCTGGTGGACTTGATGGACCTGCTGCTCTAGTGGTCGAGATAGCAGAAGCGCTACTACCGACGACCGCGGTCCTTGGTGTTAGGACCTTAGTGAGCTGCGCACCGCACTTGCACTGGCACGAGCATGTCGTGCTCGTGCCCGTGTCGACAACGGTCGTCCTGCGTAGCAACGCTCTCCTTCCTGACGGGAGTTGACAACGTTTTGGCGAAGCTAGTGGCGAAGACCGGTGGCGCCAGCGCCTTAAACCGTTTCTTCGCCTCGCCAAAGGATATTCTTTCCTTAGTCTTCAACTCCTGTACCTTCTTTTCTTCAAGGTA
Source organism: Vandiemenella viatica (assembly GCA_031002005.1). NCBI lineage: Eukaryota > Metazoa > Arthropoda > Insecta > Orthoptera > Morabidae > Vandiemenella > Vandiemenella viatica. The sequence continues at coordinate 795 of JARYHS010003660.1, forward strand.
CACTCGACACTCCCTGCTCCAGGCTGGATGTGCCCCGGAGCAGTTAATGCACAACTGTGGGAGGGTGCAACTTGCACCCGGTTCGTGAGCCGATTTTCCACATTTCCCACAAGTGGCGTTGCCTTTACAGTTCGCCGTCGTATGACCGAACCGCTGGCACTTATAACAGCGCATCGGGTCCGGTACATACGGGGCGAATATTAAGCTTCAAATAGCCCTGCCTTGATGTTTTTGGGCAACGTCGGAGTGTCGAACGTCAGGACGAAGGTGGCTGTCTTCTCAAGACTGCCGTTAACCCTTCGTTTAATCTGACGAACCTCGACCACATGTTCTGTAGACCACTCCTTAAGGAGTTCCTCGGTCTCTAAATCCATAAGGTCCCTGCAGGTGATGACACCCTTACTAGAATTTAGAGTTTTATGGAGTTCGCACTTTAACTGCGAACTCCCCGAGCTTCTCGCACTTAAGGAGTTGGACAGCCTGCTTTTGGGTGGATGTTTCCAAAAGCAGAGTCCCGTTCCTCAGCTTTTTAACCGATTTGAGGGTACCTGCAATACCCTCTAAACCTTTATGATGTACATAAATGGAGAGATCTTCTCAAAAGATCCCTCCATCCCGTGTACATGATAACGAAAGGCATTATCATTATGACAATCCCTTGCCGTTACTATTATCCTTGTTCAGGGGGAGGGCTTTCAACCCTCGCCCGCTTTTTTGAACTGGGTGTATTTTTATTTAGCCTGCGACACACCCGGGCCGCAGGGGTCTTTGGTTTTTTTGTGAGAAGAAGGAATTTTGATCCCACGAGTAAAAACCATGTTAAAAAAGAAGTGCTTCATACAACAGGGGTGCGCAGGTGCCCCTGAGGTTGCACGTTAAGCGAGTGATTTACCTCATCACCCATCACCTCCTCGGCACGTGGCTGACCTTGAGGTTGAGGGTTTTTTTATAGAGGTTTGTTACCGTCCTCGCGATCCGGGCGATGAAGCCAAGATCCCCGTTCTCCTAGGCACACAACGTTCCACCGCCACGCCCTACGGTGGTCGTTGAAGCATGGTAGGAGTTTACGGTGTGGGAAACTTGCGGCGCTCACAAGTTTCCAGCTCGGGCACCGCGGGTTCGCCAAACCCGTACCTGGCACTTGCGTACCCGGGCCCTGCGGGGTAAGAGAACCTGTTAACCTTGGACTATGCTGTGTCGGGTGGTATTAAATTACATGGCTATAGCTTGAGAAAAATTATTCTGAGTAAAAATTGCAATATACTATAACTAAAATCCCTCAATGTACTACAACCATGATTGTTGGTACATATATGTATTGTTTCATGAAGAAGATTTCTGACAAAAAAAAAAAAAAAAAAAATAATAATAATAATAAAAAAACATCCCCTCTCCCCATTACATCCCTTAATTTTTTTATATATAAAAACCGATTGTTTTTATCTGGTTTTGATGGAATATTTCACACTTTTACTTTAAAACAAAAAGAAAAATACTGTCAACTTTTAGTTTGTGAAAACTGTACTCCTCTCCACTTTTCCATCCCTTTTATTTTTGTCAATGTTCTTTTTAAATAGTTACAGTCGACACCGTATGGCCGATCTCCAAGAAAGTTGACACACACATATATGTATTTTTTGAAAGAGAAGATTTCTGAATAAAAAAATAAAAAACAACCCTCTCTCCCACTTCAAACCTCTTAATTTTTATACAGACCCACAGCTTTTATCCAATTAGGGTGGAACCTTGGACACGTTTACTTTAAAACAAAGAGAAAAAAACTTAGAACATTTGTTTTCTTAAAAAAAATCAAATCCTCTTATCCTTTCATCCCTCTTAAATTTTGTCAATGTAGTTTATAAGAAGCTACAGCAGAAACCGCTTGATCAATCACTATAAAAGTTGGTACATATACGTATTTTTCTCATGGAGAAGATTACTGATAAAAAAAATATAGTAAACCAATCCCACTCCACCTTTATATTCCTTAATTATTGTACAAACCCACAATTTAATCTGATTTCACGGGAGGTTTGCATACACATATTTTAAAACAAAGAGAAAAAGAAAAATACTGTTCTCATCAGTTCTACAAAAACTAAATCGCTGTGCCCCTTTCAACCCCCTTAATTACCGTCAATGTTCTTTATATAAAGCTACAGTTTCTACCCAATTTGAATGAAGTATGTACGTACATCTATACTTCAAAACATACAGAAAATACTGTGTGTATTTGGTTTAGAGATGCCAATCTCCCCCCACCCCTTAATGTTTGTTAATGTTCTTTATACGAAACTACAGTTTCTATAATATTCTGAATACCTTAAAACATACAGAACAATTCTGTTTAAATTTAGTTTGTAGAAGCCCAACCCCTTTTCCCTTTTACCCCTAACCCTCTTAATTTACAATGTTCTTTATGGATACTGTAACAGAACAGGCATAATGCCTTTATAGTAATTTTATTTAAGGTAATAGAATTTACATCTATGGATACGTTGGTTATGTAAGCTCTCTGAAGTACAGATATAGTAGGATTATCGCTGATGATGCATGGCGTGTTGATTGTAGTTAAAATATTGATCCGCTTTAGACGTGATTTCTTAAGTGTTAATCTTTATTAAATGTATTGTAATTATAAACAATTTTCCTACCTTATAAAATAAATAAACCTGCAATCTTCGGATCTACCAAATGTCTGGTAGTTAATTTCTTCGTCGAGATTCAAGAATACATGATACAAGAAGATAATAAAATTTTAAAATAGCTACATGGCAATACCGCGACAGGACAGTGTGTTTTGGAGTGGGATTAATTAAAAGCATAATTAACCACGGACAAACACTGAAACAAAAGGTAGGAAAAGTGAATTACATAAAGTAACAATAATTAACAAGCGAGCAGCAATTACCACCGGAACGCGACAACCGAATTGAGCCGACGATTCCCGAGGAGAGCCGATCCGCTCAGTATTATCGAGACCGGCGCATAGGTAACACCAGCAGCTGGAGCGATACGACCGACGCAGAGAACCAACTTCATTTACGGGAGACTGTAAGGGGCGGCATTGCAGAGCGGGGCGCAGTCCTAGAAGCTAGCAGTTCTTCTCTTCAAAAGGAAAGTGCCAATTTTTTTTATCTTTGTAAGAAACACAAGCTGACATGAGAGAATTTTCATATGATCATTTGCATTGAAAAAAAAAAAAAATTAAATTATTTTCTTCCCGAGTAAAAGTCAGTTTGAGTTAATATTGAAAAAAAATTAGTTTCAACTTTCCTGGGAAATTTTATTAATTAATATTTGTTACCTTGTTTGCATTTCATTGCATGCAATAGCGTACACCTTGTTAACAATAACTGTGATTGGAGTTGGAGCAGAATTTATGTTTCCATCTTAATTTTTTTGTTTGCTTGCTGGTTCGGTGGATATTTTTTTCTTTGCAATCGAAATGTTGAGCGATTGCATTGAAAGTTTTGACAACATGGCTACAGAAATGAGTGAAATGGTGGAGGGGATGGCAGCAATAGGAAATGAGTCCTTGAATGACTCAGGTCCTAAGTTCACTGATGGGTCAGTTCGTGCTATCTTGGTACAGTTGCAATCTTTTCAAAATAGTATGCAGTCAATGAATTACAACTTGAGGGCTGATTTGAAATCAGTAGAAAGTAATTTGAAATCAGTAGAAAGTAATTTGAAATCAAATTTGAAATCAGTAGAAAGTAATTTGAAGGCTGAGCTTGGGGGTCGATTGCAATCACTTGAGAGTACAGTGGGGAATTTAAATATGTTGGTAGAAGACAATGTTCGACAATTAGGGAATTTCCAATTAGAATTAAGACAACATAAGGTTGATTGTAAGGAACAAGCTGAACGGCTAGCGGAACGGCTAACTAGCTTAGAGCAGAGTGTGAGTAGGGAGACAATACTGTTACGACAGGATAACGAAGTACTCAGTAAACAGATATTTGTCGTGGAAGAAGCCATGCCAGTCACGGGAGGCGGTAGAAGATCACTGTGTCCTTTTGGGAAAACACATCAAAGAAGGTGAAGAAAAGGTAAGCAGTTTGATGACAAATTTCGAGTTGATTTCACAAGATGTGGGTAAGTTCCAATTATCCACAGCAGCGTTGATAGAAGATGTTACAAGAGTGAAAGTTCCGGCAGTAGAAAGGGAGGATGTATCCAATGTCAGGGGCCATCATTCGACTTCAACAGCAGCGTGGGTCGAAGAGAAAATTGAATGGGAACAATTTGATGGTGATGGGCATATGCACCCCATTGAATTCATTCGGGACTTTGAGGACTTTGCACCTTTCTCCGTTGCTTCTGAAAAACAGCGGATCGAGATGGTTCGTTGGTACTTGGCCGGAGGAGCGAGGCGATGGGCCGACTGGTTTGCTGGCAATTGTAACACATTTAATGAATTCAAGAGGGAGTTTCTACAACATTATTGGTCGGTGGATAGGCAGATAGCCGTACATAGAGAATTGTTAAGGGAAGAAACTTATGTGGCCGCTAAGGGGACGCAGAAAGACTTTTTCATGATGTGTGCGGTCTCATGCAAATACCTCGATTGGAGTGAAGTGCCAGAGCATAAAAAGATAAGAGTGATATCATGGGGAGACGCAAGAACTGTGCGACATAGGAAGGAATGCTGGGCAGCCTTGGTGGGAATGACTAGTGTGTGTGAGAACCACACCGGGAATTCGAGGGGAACGCCAGTAGGTGTGAAAGAAGAGGATGTTGTAGAAGAGTACCCGAATGATGGAATAAGAGGAGTTTTCAAGGTGGTTTCTCGAAAATCTTATAAAAGTGTAAAATTGAATGGGTGTGAGTGGGGTCAAGCACTGGTTTAAAGTGCATTTGTACACAGTCAAATCCTCCACGTTTCTCACTTTTCCGAGCTCATTAGAGTCCAAAAGGTGGTATTTTTTTTTTTTTAACTTACAAACAGAAGTTAAGATTCGACATAGGCAAAAGTAATAGGACCAATTGGAAGAAAATAATAACAATAACTCATGTCTTGTGTTTCGTAGGTGAAGTGTTAACCGTTGTAGCCCTGTGGCAAGGTGTGCATTTGGGTTTTGTGGGACACTGAAAAAAAAAAAAAAAAAAAAAAAAAAAAAAAAAAAAAAAAAAAAAAAAAAAAAAAAGACTATGAAGATCAATATCAACCTTTGTTCAAAGAGTGGTATTTGATTGTCTTCTTCTTTGTTTTGTTTTAATGTTCCATTGTATTTCTTTCTCCATTTATATGTGACTTCAAGGTTTGTGCAATAATGTTAAAAATTATTGTTATTAACATAAGAGTAGTCGAGTGGCTGCCAGCCAAATTTTTTGTATTTCATAAGTCATTTCATTTGTCTGATATGTATAATCATTTCAATATTAGTTTAAGGGTTACCTGGCGACGGAAGTCGGGGCTTTGTTAATGCCAACTTCCGCCTGGTTCCATCGGTGGGAGTGTAACAGAACAGGCATAATGCCTTTATAGTAATTTTATTTAAGGTAATAGAATTTACATCTATGGATACGTTGGTTATGTAAGCTCTCTGAAGTACAGATATAGTAGGATTATCGCTGATGATGCATGGCGTGTTGATTGTAGTTAAAATATTGATCCGCTTTAGACGTGATTTCTTAAGTGTTAATCTTTATTAAATGTATTGTAATTATAAACAATTTTCCTACCTTATAAAATAAATAAACCTGCAATCTTCGGATCTACCAAATGTCTGGTAGTTAATTTCTTCGTCGAGATTCAAGAATACATGATACAAGAAGATAATAAAATTTTAAAATAGCTACAATACCCACAGTTTTATCAGATTGATATGAAAAACTGCACATGCAAACTTAAAAACAAACAGAAACATAGTTCTGTTCAAAAAGCCAACTGCTCACTCTCTTACCCCATTTAATTTTTGCATATGTTCTTTACACAAAGCAATAGCTTTTATCTGCTTTTGATGGTACTTTGCACAAGTATACTTTAAAAGAAAGAAATATACTGTCCACACTAGTTTTACAAAAACCAAACTACTCTTCGCCTCTACATCCCTTAGTTGGTTTTTATACATACCTACAGTTTTAATCTGATATAAATGGAAATTTACACACATATGCTTTAAATGAAAACAGAAAAGACAGTCTACATTTGGTACATAAAAACCCAATCCCTCTTCCACTTTACCCCCACCCCTTTTAATTTTCAATGTTCTTTACAAGTATCCAATGTTTCAAATCCACTCAAAATCAGTTCAGCTATTTTAAAGTTATGGCAGCATAATCATAAAATGTCTCAACATGTACCTCAGATTTTAACTTGGATCCCAAGCTTTGACATTGTGAAACCAATTAGAAACCTATATTTTCTACGTGATGACGAGACAAACAGATACATTCCAGAGACAGATAATTTGTATTAATTCCGAGGTGTTAAATTTTTCGATTATGGAGCAGCAGCTTTAACAGATGTTCCAATTAGGTTGAAACACAGCCTGGACTGAAACTGAAATTCCTCAACACAGGATCCGATTCACTCCTTTCTGAAAGTTGTTGGGGTACATCAAACCAGAATTTTTTGAAAGCAAGCGCCTTAGCCACTGAGCTACCAGGAAGTTCGAATAACTAGGACTGCTGCGCCATAATTAAAATACGAAACAAATGATAAAACCACTAAGAATTTAATAATAAAATAATTACTTAACAAACATAAAAACCACTAAGAATTTAATAATAAAATAATTACTTAACAAACATAAAAACGGCCCTCAAAAAACCACACTAAACTTTTAAAAATAACTTCTTATCTTGCTTAGAAGATGTTGTTGTTGTTGTTGTTGCTTTAGCGCGCGTCGACAGCGGGGTCATTAGCGCCCTAACAATTACCAGCCTAAACTGTGGCTTAAAAAAGTACTAAAATACTGTCTGCATGGTCGACTGTAAAGGGGTCGACCATACAGACAGAAAATAAAATAATTCACAAATATAAAACGTGGCTTAGAAAAGGGGCCACTAGAACACAGGACCCGTACACAACCTGAATGGCTGTAAAGGGGCCATACAGGGTCACTAAATAATTAAACAAACTACATCTCTCACTGGCTGTATAGTGGCCAGCGAAAAGGAATTTAAAAATATAAAAATTAAAAACAATGCACATGGAAGGGTGGCTGTATAGGGACCACCCGTCCATCTAAAAACTAGGCCGATCTGCCTAAAATTTTAGACACTAGACCGGCCAATACACAAAATTTTAAAACACTCGCCACACTGCTGGTCTCATTGTTTAAAATAAGGGCCAGATCGTTGGCAAGGCCAACGTCTGCCGTCAAGTCTAAAAACGCAACACAATCAACTAAAATGTGGCGCACCGTCATAGGTACGTCACAGGTATCACATTCCGGAGGGTCCTCCCGGCGGAAAAGAAAACTGTGTGTCAGAGGACAGTGCCCTATACGGAGGCGAGTAAGGAGAACCTCATCCCTCCTCGCCCGCTGGAAGGAGCTGCTCCACGGCTGAACGGTCGGTTTGACCAGCCGGAGCTTATTACGCTCAACCTCCAGCCACTGCCTCTGCCAGATGTCAAAAACAAACCTTTTCCCCGCCGAGGCAAGGTCAGACTTTGGGACCGGATCAAAGTCAACTCTGACCTTGTTGCAGGCTAACTTGGCAGCTTCATCAGCTGCCTCGTTCCCCCTGATTCCCACATGACCAGGTACCCAGCAGAAAACGACCTCCTTTCCAGAAGATTGTAGGTATCGGAGGGTGTCCTGTATATCCTGGACAAGACGATCTGCTGGGTACATGCTCCCCATTGCCTGGATGCAGCTGAGGGAATCACAGCATATGATGTACTTCATGCCGCGACATACTTTCATATGCTGGAGCGACTTTAACAAGGCGTAACATTCAGCAGTGTATACACTGCAACAGCTATTCAGTTTGTAGTTATAAGTCGCTCGAGGGAACACTACGGAGCAGCCAACTCCGTTAGCCTGCTTAGACCCATCCGTGTATACAGGGGTAAAGTCGCGGAACTGATTTAAAACATCGCTAAAAGTTCGGGTAAAAACGCTGTCGGCGGTACACAGCTTGTTGTACCGCGACAATTCTAAAACTGTTCTGGGCCTCTTCAAAAGCCAGGGAGGAGATTTACTCCAACCCTGGTGATAAAAAGAGGGCATCTGGAACCCATATTCTTCCAATATAGCCTTTGTACGGTAGCTGAACGGTTTAGTTGCTCTTTGACGGTTGGTATATAGCCGTTCAAAGATAGGATGAATAACTACGTCGTACACGGGACTGCCAGGAGTTGTGGCAATGTGTATATAGTGTCGCACCATGAGGAAACGCCGGCGGATGGAAAGCGGTGGCTCGCCAGACTCAGCACAAATGCTGGGTATCGGACTGGTGCGGTATGCACCTGTGGCGAGACGAATTCCTGCATGGTGGACACTATCCAGAATACGGAGATAGCTGTCCCGTGCCGAACCGTAAACAATGCAACCGTACTCCAACCGCGACCGTACAAAGGCTCTGTAAAACTGTAGGAGGCAGGAGCGGTCAGCGCTCCACGACCTGCCACACAGACACTTCAAGACGTTAAGAGCTTTCAAGGCTCTGGCTTTAACATCTTTAAGATGTGGCAGCCATGTAAGCCTACTGTCGAAAATGAGGCCCAGAAACCGAACAGTTTCGCTAAAACTTAAAACGGTGTTCCTCAAGGTGAGATGAGGTTCTGCTAAAAGACTTCTACTGCGGCTAAAAAGCACACACCGGGTTTTCTCAGCAGAGAAACGAAAGCCGGTGTGTGCTGACCATTCATCCAGCCTGTTCAGCGTGAGCTGCAGCTGCCACTCAGCGCTTATCAGGCTAGACGATGCAATAAAAATTAAAAAGTCGTCAACGTATAAGGAGAACCGGATGGGCCTCCTTATAACAGTTGAGATGCTATTAATTGCTATGGCAAAAAGAGTCACACTTAAAACTGATCCTTGAGGAACACCATTTTCCTGAATAAAAATGTCGGACACTTCCCTACCGACTCGGTACCGGAAGCAACGTCGCGATAAAAATGATTTTAAAAAACGGGGTAGATTTCCCCTAAATCCCCATTCATATAACTGTTTTAAAATAACATGCCGCCAGGTAGTGTCGTAAGCCTTTTCTATGTCGAAAAATATACCCACAAGGTGTTGGCTGCGGATGAAGGCGTCTTGAATTGCCGCTTCCAGTAGGATCAGGTTATCCGTGGTGGAATGGAACTTCCTGAATCCACACTGAAAACGGCTCTACAGTTTACGGGACTCAAGACACCAGACGAGGCGGCGGTTCACCATCCGCTCGAGTGTCTTCCCGACGCAGCTCGTTAAGGCAATGCTACGGTAGCTACCTGGCAACAACTTGTCTTTGCCTTGTTTTAAAATTGGAATCATCGTTGCTTCCTTCCACGAGTCGGGGAAGTGTCCTCCGGTCCAAATTTCATTAAAAATACCCAGGAGGTACTGTTTAGCATCTTTGTTAAGATGCCTCAGCATCTGGTTCTGGATCAGGTCAGGCCCTGGCGCAGTGTCTTTGGCGTTGTTAATAGCCGACTCCAGCTCCCAACATGAGAATGGGCTATTGTAGTCTTGCAATTCCGACGAGTCGAAGTTAAAGTTTTGCCTTTCGGCAGATGTTCTTCGTTGTTGGGCCTGTTGGTCCAATTCGGCAGACGAAGTGATGGCAGCGAAGTATTCTGCCATCAACTGCGCTATTCTTCGCTCGTCGGTAACTACACTCCCCTGATCCAGTAATCCAGATACTGGTGGTCGAGAGTACCTCCCGGATATACGGCGGATAGACTCCCATACCTTTGATGATGACATGGAACGGTTAATGGTGCTCACAAAGGTCTGCCATGACCTCTTCTTGCTCTCTTTAATCACACGACGTGCTTTAGCTCTAGCAACCCGGAACGCTGCTAGGTTGTCGGGTGTCGGCTGCAACTTAAACCGACGCAAGGCCCGTCTGCGACCCTGAATAGGGGAACGACATTCCTCATTCCACCAGGGGACGGGCGTTCTGCGCAGCGCTCCAGAGTTACCAGGCATGGAAATATCAGCAGCGTGGTGAATAACATCAGTTAGATGTTTCACCTTATCCTCAATGTTGCTGCGCTGTTCGAGCGTGACTGACCGGCTGTCGAGCTGACAGTCAGCTCTGCCGACATTCCATTTCTTTGTTATATTTCCGTCGCCACGTTCACACTCAACATGCAACCAAATTGGAAAGTGGTCGCTTCCGTGAAGGTCGCGATCCACTTCCCAATGCACGGAGTCTGCAACCGAAGGAGAGCAAAGAGAGAGATCAATGGCAGAGGACGAACCGGAAGCAGTAGTGAAGTGCGTCATCTGACCGGTGTTTAGGATGCACAAATCCTCCTGCTCCAATAATCTACAAATCTCTCGGCCTCTGGGGCAATTGGTGTTCGAACCACACAACGCATTGTGGGCGTTAAAGTCTCCCAATAGGAGAAAAGGCCGAGAGAGTTGCCGTGTGATGTCAGCCAGCTGACCCCAATCAACTGGTGATCCCGGCGGTAGATATATGGAGCATACAGTCAGTTGCACCGGTCCATACAGTTTCACTGCTACTGCTTGTAAAGGAGAGGTGAGAGCTACAGGTTCGGAGTGGACAGTGTTCCGTACAAACACCGCCACTCCCCCCTTTGCTCGATCACCCTCGGTATCGTCCTTTCGGTAAAGATCAAAACCTCTTAGCACAGGATGACGAGTTGGTCTGAAGTGTGTCTCTTGGAGACAGAGACACAATGGATCAGACCGTGCTAAGAGTTGTAACTCCTCTTTGTGAGCCATAAAACCATTAATGTTCCATTGGAGTATGGGAGCCATCCTACCTGTTTAATTTCACCCGCCCCGGATCGGGTGGGTCTTCGGTCAATATCTGCTGAGGAGCGGGACCGAACTCGTCCACCAGCATTTCACATTCTTCTGGCTCCGAAGAGACAGACATCTCCGACTCAGAAGAAACGTCCAAACCCTCTTTGGATTTTTTCTTCCTCGCCCTCTTTCCTTTCTTATCCCCTCTACCAGGTGTACTGGGAGGGGATGATGAGGGGGATCTCAAGAAATGAGTCGGGTCCGTCTGCCTGAACTTCGGGCCCCGGACCTTCTGATCGCCTCCATTAGAATTTGTAGCTGGTGGTGTTGCTACTACTTTCACTGCACGAGGTGGAATTGGAGGTGCAGTGGCTTTAACTGGTAATGCTGGTGGAACCTTCACTACTGCTGCTGGTGTGGTCGAGGTCGCAGGCATGTTGCTACCGACGTCCGCGGCCCTAGATGTAGTGACCTTAGCGGATTTTGCACCGCATTTGCACTGACATGAGCACTTGGTGCTAGTGCTGATGTCTGCAACGGACGTCTGGATAGCAACACTTTGTTTCCTGACGGGAGCTGAAGCCATCTTTGCAAAACTTGTTGCGAAAACGGGAGCGGATAGCATTTTCACTTTCTTCTTCGCTTCACCATATGGTAATCGCTCTTTGGTCTTCAGCTCCTGTATCTTGCGCTCTTCAAGATACACTTGACACTCCCTACTCCAGGCAGGGTGCGACCCAGAGCAGTTGACACACACCTGTGGGAGCGTGCAACTAACACCGGGCTCATGTGCGCCCTTGCCGCATCTACCACAGGTGGGGTTACCTTTACACGACGCCGTCGTATGTCCGAACCGCTGACACTGAAAACAGCGCATCGGGTCCGGAACATACGGACGGACGTTCAGGTTAATGTAACCTGCTTTGATGTTCTTTGGTAGAACTGGAGTGTCAAACGTCAGGACGAAGGTGGCAGTCTTTTCAATACTGCCACTAACCCTTCGCGTTATCTGACGTACCTCGACCACTTTCTGATCTTCCCACTCCTTAACGAGCTCCTCGGTCCCTAATTCCATTATGTCACGGCAGGTGACTATGCCTTTAGAGCTATTCAGGGATTTGTGGAGTTCGCAGGTAACAGCGAACTCCCCGAGTTTCACACAGTTAAGGAGTTGGGTCGCTTGCCTACTGGTGCATGTTTCCAATAGCAGCGTCCCGTTCCTAAGCTTTTTTACCGAGTTAAGGGTCCCTACCAGACCCTGTAGTCCTTTATGAATAAAGAAAGGCGAAACTTTCTCAAATGACCCTTCCAATCTTTGCATTACGACAAAGGCGTTCGGAATCGAACATTCCTTTCCGTTACTTTTTACTTCAGAACCGGGGGGGCTATCGACCCTCACCCGCTTCTTAGAACTGGGTGTATTGGGATTAACCTGCGGCACACCCGTACCGCAGGGTTTTTTGGTTTTAGTGGATGACTTCGTTTTGGTCCCACGAGTAAAACCATTTTTAAAAAGAAGCGCTAATACAACAGGGGTGCGCAGGTGCCCCTGAGGTTGCACGTTAGCGAGTGAATTCCCTCTTCACCCATTCACCTCCTCGGCACGTGGCTGACCTTGAGGTTGAGGGTTTTTTTTATAGAGGTTTTTTCCGTCCTCGCGATCCGGGCGATGAAGCCAAGATCCCCGTTCTCCTAGACACACAACGTTCCACCGCCACGCCCTACTGTGGTCGTTGAAGCATGGTAGGAGTTTACGGTGTGGGAAACTTGCGGCGCTCACAAGTTTCCAGCTCGGGCACCGCGGGTTCGCCAAACCCGTACCTGGCACTTGCGTACCAGGCCCCTGCGGGGTAAAGAAAAGGAATTGAAGAAAAAAAATTATGAAGCAGGTATGTATCGAAAATATCGGAATATCGGATTTCCAATCATGTTTTACAAACTTAGTTACGGTTAGATAAATTGATTTAATTTCATTAATAATTTACTGTTTTCATTTCAAACCATGATCATTATACTTGGTGCTAAAAGGGCGAATATCTATAAACCTTCCTTACTTTATTATATTGTAGTGTGACTAAAATATATTGTTGTTATTGGTCACATGATTTTATATTACTTTCTATATTAAATTTAGAATAAAAAATGGTATTATTTAAAATATTCACTTCTTAAGCTTTTTTAGCACTAACAAGAAACCGAGGGTGGTGGTGTAACGGCTATCGTTCTGGCCTCGCATTCGGGAGGACGGCGGTTCGAATCCCCGTCCGGGCATCCAGATTTGGGTTTTCCATGGTTTCCCCAAATCACTCCAGGTGAATGCCGGGATGCTTCCTTCAAAAGGCCATGGCCGAATTCCTTCCCATTCCTTGCCCCCCATCCTTTCCCGTCTCTAAAGACCTAGTTGTTATAGGCGACGTTAAGCAGTTAAAAAAAAAAAAAAAAAAAAAAAAAAAAAAAAAAATAAAAAAAAACTAACAAGAATCCAAAGTTAGTTCCAAATAATGTTTAAAATTAAATGCTTAAGTCTTGTTTCAAATCTAACTTTATTGTAAGCAAATTATAGCCCTTTTAACAATTAATTATTTGAAAGCGCCTTTTTTATTTTTAAAAATTTCAATTATAATGCGTATTATTTACTTTTAGATTTTTTTACATCGAATTTTGATAAGTATACTTATTTTTTTATTTAGTAGATGGTTTGTGTATATTATGTTGTATTTTTTTACAGGTGCAATTGTGATTCCGTTGCAACAAGCCAAGAAACAGCTTTCGTTAGAGGAAGTACTATAAAAAGAAAAGAAGAGGGATAATAACAATCCTAATACAAAAAAGATTGACAAACTCATTGGCGAAATGATAGCG
>JARYHS010003662.1:0-26974 GCA_031002005.1 Vandiemenella viatica
CCCATCGTTAGGAGTGTTCGGTGCCCTGTGTATTCAGATACACTTGTATTCTGCCCAAAATTAAAGTCTGATATTAGTTCCGCTACAGTTAGCCGCCTGTCTTGTTTTACCAGTCTGCCAGCCTATGACGTCTGTAATGAGGGGTAGTCACCCAACCCCTCGACGTTTGGACGTGCTTTGACCTTGGTTTTGCCACTGGTTGAAGATACTCCCCACAGCACTCCTCGAACACCCGACAAGTCATGCAGTTTTCGAAATGCTCGTGCCGAACCTCCGGGCCATCAGAATCTGCTCGTCGGTCAAACTAAGATACATCGCGCGCATTCCCCATTCTAAACATGGATAGCACACTCACTGATACTACATGCACCGTGCGTGTGTCTGACTAGAAGTCATTCCTCGTCAGGCGACGGGTTTACATCGATAGTAGGTAGGTACAAGCATAATGTTCTGGCTGATCAGTGTAAATAGTAAGTGTGTTATCTTTCGGTGTGGAAGTAATAAAAGCTGATGACATAAAACACTTTGAATTCAAAGATGAAGACTCCTGACTTGAACATTCATGAATAAATCAGGAAAAAATTAGTGGAAAAACCTAGAACACTCAGTTCTCGTACTGGTGCAACAAAATAATATCTTGAGATGCATAGTTGTGGGATGACTGCGGAGACTGTATTACCGCGTGGGTACAGCTTACGCACAAGTCATCCGCAATGCTTACGCAAACGGGAGCGACGGGCCCATCACTCTGATGCCGGCGCTTTCAAAATAACGCTATCGGGATCACCCGGGAGTGGCGAAACAGCCTCGCGGCACGTCCATCACCCCGTTATTTCAAAACATTAACGCCCTTACTGTATCAGAGCAGAGCCCCACTTTCGCGCGCGCCTCCTGCAGTTTTGGGAGCGCCCAGCTAGCTACATCATCACGACGTAGTCGCGAGCGCATTAGGGATCCTGCCCGCTTTAATTAACGGGCTGTGACCAGGGGCAGCCTGGGTTGCCCCACGGCCACCTCGAGAGAGAGAGAGATTGCGTGCTGTATGTAGAGCTCTTCGCGCTCCAAGGACGGGCTTACGTCACGGGAGTGCACAGTGCTCGGGGCACGCCTGGTAACTTCTTGCTCGCCTCCTCTCGTTAAGAAGGCCGTACATCTGTCCGGATAAGCGGCACGTCACTCACTTCGGAAGGCCGGGCGGCCTCTCTTTTGTATTCGCCTTGCTCGACCCTTGAGAACGACGCGATACGTCGACTATGAGAAAAAGAGAGAACAAAATAATACCCACTTTCTAGCCTTCAATGATTCTCCACATCAGAAAGACTGCCATAGGGAAGACGTACTAAACGCTGCTCAGATGTAGACTGAGTAAAAAATTTCGATGGTAGGTACAGTATATTACTCATGTTAAAATAGGTTTAAATTTACTTCAAATGGTGAGAATAATAATAGAAATAATAGAAAAACAAAATTGTTGCTATCCAGCATGATCCGGACAATAATGATAAGTATAAAATAGTCCCTTATTTAATCTGAAGGCAGTGTGACTGAAATGACATAAAATGAATTATTATCTTGGGTGATCTTTATTGTTTGGTGAATAAATGAGAAAGTGGTAAAATGGATTCCAAAAACCAATACAGCGAGACACTACTTTGCTAATATGATTAATGGCTTTTTGGAAAAATAATTTTACGAGAATGAAAAATATGAAAAATACTAGCTGATACCCGCGACTTCGTACGCGTGGATTAAGAATTTCTTTGCCAGAATTGAATATAGAAAGTTTTTGGTAACGAAGGATTGGTCCCAAACAAAACCGAGTCGACATAATATGACAGGAAAGCTATCATTATATACCTCTACCGTCGGATCTGTCTCTTGAAGAGAATCCATTTTCAGCATATTTCAGTCACCATTCTATAAGTTCTCAAAATTTCGTGACTACAACTGTTAATCACATCGGAAAAAAATGTCCTGTGCCCTTCCTACAGATTTTCTTGTCAAATTCCATCAATATCGATATACCCATTTAGTCGTCAAATCGAAACAAAAAGGTAGAGACTTAATTCCGCATTTATAATATTATTACTGCAGATCGCACACACACACTGACTGCGAACAACACCTGAGGGATCATTATAATGCAAAAAAGTGTACACCTACAGCATTGCTAGACTACCTACGATTTTCCTACCACTGAACCCCTAAATTTGTGATATCTACAGTTTAACATTCAATCCGAATAACCGACGGTCCAGGCGTGACTCTTACGATCAAAAACCATTGCCTGCACGGAGATTTGAACTGGAGACCACGATCCAAACAGCAGTAAGCAAGCGCTTTAAGCACTGAGCTACCAGACCGCTATCTGGAGAAACAGTACAGAGGCCTACACATCCTACGCGTCTGTCTATCACCGTTCAGTAAATTATAAGATAACATGTATTATTTATACAGAAAATTTTTCAAAAAAATGTAGACAGTACTTTTCTCGTTGTTTCAAAGGATAAGTGTGCAAAGTTTCATCTAGATCGGACGAGAACTGTGGATTTGTAAGAAGAACAAAGCAACAAACAAACAAACATACAGACATTCATCTTTATATATATAGATAATACCAGACAGCAGAAGGTAACAAATGCTGAAAAATGTAATGCATACAACAAGTGAACGGTTTAGTGTATTGGTTCCCAACGGCGGTGGTACTACCGCCCACCGGAGTGGGTTGAAGAGATCTTAGGGGACGTTTCTGGTCCAAGGAAAATTTAGGGTGCGTTGACGACCAACTGCCATCCCTCTGCTTTCCAGTCTATATCCGGCTTTAAATGCTGCATCAAAAACGTTTGTCACTGCTTCCCATAATCGTATGTAGCCAAAAGAGGATTTAGCTGTTTACTAGTTACGTAACAAATTGTCAATGATGTATTTTTGTTTTGTAGTTGGCTTTACGCTTTGTCGACGTCGAGCTCATTAGAGGTAGGAAAGGA
Organism: Vandiemenella viatica; assembly: GCA_031002005.1. Lineage (NCBI taxonomy): Eukaryota > Metazoa > Arthropoda > Insecta > Orthoptera > Morabidae > Vandiemenella > Vandiemenella viatica. Next base: position 2,988 of record JARYHS010003662.1, read on the forward strand.
CTGAGGGGAAGGGATTAGGTCATGGTTTTTTGAGGGAATCACCCCGGCATTCGCCTGGAGTGATTTGGGGAAACCATGAGAAACCAAAACCTACATTCGAACCCACGTCCTCCCGAACGCGAGGCCAGAGCCTTACGGCTCACCCACCACGCTCGGTGTCAGTAATGGAAAGTGGTGATTTTAAAATTGCTGTTGACAAATAAGGAAACAAATATTGAGAACTCAGTGTTATTACACAGCGTTGAGCCTTGTAATTAATATTTTTTCATAATGTGTATATATTAATCAAACCGTGAGCAACAAAACAATATAGGTAATATCTTTTAATAAAATAATTTTAAAAAATCTGTCCTTCTTTTTCTGTATATGACACTGAACGTAAGAGGGGCGCTATCGATTTGCTGTTTCAAAAAATTGGTTACGAGGCGTAAAAGTTTAATCTCCATGTGAACTTATTTACAAGAAGGGGAATTGGTATGTTTTATTTTCTGAAAAGGGGCGACGAGTAATTTTTCTTCCGAAAAAGGGGTGGTAGATCAAAAAAGGTTGGGAACCTGTGGCCTAGTGGCTCAGTGTTTAAGGGATCTGACTTGAGATCGATAGGTCCTCAATTTGCATCAAGACAGGAGAGAGCAGAAGAGTGATTCGTCGGCTTAACTCGATATTATGAAAAGCAAAATTACAAAAAAGACTAAAACTAATATAGCGATTTAATGAAAAGTATTTGTACTTATGGTTCAGAGAGGTAGGAGATAACAAAACGAGATAAAGGTCGATTGTTAGCCCTTGCAACGGAGTTCTGGAGATGTAGTACCCGTACATGAAAATTAAAACATATTGGAAATGGCTCAATCAGAAAAAAATGAATGTAGGAAGCTCCATAATAGACACAACAGAAAGGAAGCGCTTCACGTAGTTCGGTCGCCTCCAACGAATGGAAGATACCATATGGCCTAAGAAAGTTTGAGAATGGACACTACCCAAAAGAAAGAAAGGAGGAAGACTACCGAGAAGCTGGAAGAAGGACGTAGAAGAAGCCATGTTAAGCAGAAGACTTGCGGGACCCAGTGCAAAGAAAATCTAGAAGCGGGAAACAGTGACAGCCGTATACTAACCCGCATATATATATATATATATATATATATATATATATTAGAAGGTAAGAACGGAGACTTTCCCGGCCTATGCTTTTTGTTATTTATGGCTTTATGCCTCTTAGATGTTGAGGTTATTAGATGTGAGAAAGGAAGAGGGCAAGGAACGGGAATGAATTTGGCCATGGTCTTTTGAAGGAATCATCCCTGCATTTGCCTGGAGTGTTTTGGGGAATTCCGGATGCCCGGAGAGGGACTCGAACACACGTCCTCCCGAATGAGAGTCCGGAGTGTTATACAGGCCTATGTTTGCAATGAAGTTTTCACGCATGCACCGTCGGATTGTGTCGTGAAAACACAATTTTTTGCCAACTAGATCTGCCGTCTTCTTCAGATGCGAAAACATTTGTAATGGACATTGTGGGTCAGCAGAATCATCAAAATATATCACAACACTATCCGGAGGTACAACCGTGAATTAACTGCAGGTATTATGAAGTTTTAAATGGACCGATAGTCACTCATTTGATCATAGATCAGCCCGACCTAGGAAAACTTCGTCGCAGGTGATGACTCAAACATCCGAAAATGTTGAAAATCTGCTCAAACAAAAAGAAACCTAAAATACGATAGATTAAACTGATGAGAACATCACGTACAAATAAAAAAAATATATTCTTCTGCGTATTACTTTTATTTGCGTCAATAAACAATCAAGCAGGCCTAATGTATACTCTATGAATAGTTTCCATAAAGATGGTGTTGTGATAGCAAATATTCTCATACTGAACGCTGTATTATTTTTTATATCCACTACGTTACCATATTCCACTTTCACACTCTCGGAAAAGATTAGCAAATTTGTTTTGTGTCAAGTTCCTCCAAAAGTAAAAACGTGTCATACAGTATCTTCCCCCGGAATTTGCTGGTTAAAACCCGACGGAACACACAGCACAACACAGCTCCTTCTTTTCCGCTACCAAACGCACGCGACAAGACACAATACCGTACAAAAAAGAGATATATCCAGAAGGGGAAGGTATGTGATGTTATTTCAGTGATTACAAAATCCAGTCACATTTACAGAGCAACTTGGCAGTATAAGCCCTCTTATCAGTATGATGTCCCTCCCTCTCTCCCCTCCCCCCCCCCCAACACTTGCGTTGATCCATGCACCGGTTCGGTTGGAAATGGTATCATATAGTCGTTGTATCCTCTCCTGTGGCAAGCTGATTCGTAATTGTTTAACTGGTCCTTGATATCCTGGATAATGGAACAGGGACTTAATCGTCATTCAAGCCGGACCCACACATGTTCTATCGGGGACAGATCTGGGGATCTTGCTGATCACGGAAGTACCTCAACATAACACAGAAAATTCATAGAGCCTTGCTCCTAGCACCATGCCGCCAAGAATAACAGCGCTGTGCCTCTTAAAAACTTTAGAAAAATGGGTCCTCATCGTAGGTCACGCCCATAGTTGCCTACGATGGTCATCCAAGGTATTGCAAAATCGGTGAGCACAGTGATGGCACTGCATTGTGCTCGGCAATGAACCGCGGCTGTGCATTCATACTCCTACTGGTCTCATACTGCCAAGTTTTTTTGTAAATTCGACTCGATTTGGTTATCACTGAAATAACATAACATCCCCTCTCAACCCGTGAAGTTTCATTTTGTTTCCTCCTCTCCTAGCTGACGCTTCACATTTCTTTGTCAGGCTGTGTATTATAACACAATTCTAATGCACTCTGAGGAACGCAAATACCATTATTTTACCAGCAGCGAATTTTCTGACTGTGTTAAAGACTAGCTGTTTCCCGCAACCTGGTTCGCATGGTGGTTTTTACTTTACAAACTAGTCACGACTTCTATGGAAGTTATTCGCAAGGACAATATTACCTAATTTACAGTTAACGTGTAATCAAGAATGTCACAAATAATATGAGGAGCCTAGTAAGGTCACGACTCTCAAGAATAGGTTAAATGACTGACGGTGAATATCAGTTTCAATTCCGAATAATAAGATCCCGTTGGTACCTAACCCAGTAAATATTTCGACTGCGAAAATAACGTACCTGTAATAGAAACTAATTTGTGGGCACTTTTTTCTTAATTTGTCATCTTTTCGCCGTCGAACTGAAATGAAACATATCGTTTTACTCATGCGTCCATTGGATGTACAGTGTTCAAAACGCGACGTATAGTTCTTTCTTGAACCGCATTCAACTAAACGAACAGGCACAAAGATACTTTTTCTTTATTTCTCAGCTTACGCATGTCGCATCAAGATGAAATATACATCCTAATTGTACTGCGACCCTTGGATGCCTAGACTATATGGAAAATCGTTTGCATGAATAACGCTCGACGAAACAAAATTTACTTCTTGCAGTCGAAATAAATAATGTTAAGAATATAACTAAGTCTAAAGCATACTCGTTATGTTAAATTTAATTTTTTCGACTGTCTTCTCTTTTTTTAATTGCAATCTGTCTGGTAATGTACAGCATACCGTCTCTACGATATATGTATATTTGCTTAGGAAATGTATTGTGTATTAGGTGGAAATAGGGGACCGTTTAAGTATTCGCCTACGTGCCTTTTATTCTAAATAAATGTTGGATGAAGGCATGACTTTCCATCAAACAATCATCACTTAATAGGAATAATAGGAAAAGTAATCCCCTTAAAACTTTATATTTGCAATTAGAAATATACTAAGCAATAACAACATCATCAGTTTTTGTGTTTATTTAAGTAGATGAAAGCTGGAGTGGAATCATCTGATAAACAGTTTCTGAGCGAGTCTTTATGTTATTCATTTCTGAAAATAATGAATCACAGGCATAGATAGATGAAAATATTGTCAAGGTAGCAAAAATCAGCTTTTTAAGACAGCTAAATGTGTCTGGAATTGAATTCCAAATTTCCATAATTATGGTATTGACATTTTTACTCATAGTTCCTGATAGTGTTGTTAATTCATTTAATTCCAACTCCTTCCTCATTTCGACGAAATATACTAGAACTCAATCAGATAGATTTCCATTTTCTCATTTTCCAATTAATCAAATTTAGACATCTTCAATTTATCAGGTGATCAGGATATACAATAAACTCGAGTGTTTGCGATAATTCTTTGAACTGAGAAAATCTAAAACAAACAAGTGAATAAGTTAGCATAACGTCCCTCCCGCCACTGTGCTTGCTCACTCAGTCCGTTAAGTCAGAAATTCGCTCTAAATCTAACTTTCGCGAAGTCTGTAGTCGTTCCGGCACCTGTAGATTCTTCACGATGAATTTTCATACTATCATCTACTGAGACGAAAAAATAAATAACTTATATTGATTGTGTACCTACTTAATTAACGTTGTGCCCAAGTTCAAATTATTTGGTCGCGTGATTTAGAGAGACGTTGAGGAAACCGACTAACGGGTATTCGAACCACCGACCCCAGACTGTTACCCCTCACCCAACATCATCATTTCTAGGCTTAGTCTCTCAGCACGTCAAAAATGATGGGTGAAAGGAATGTTCTGGTAATTCATTTCTTTGTGGTTACCTAAATAAATAGAATTGCTGCTATGTAATGCTCATAACCTTACTTTGGATTTCGATTGCAGTTTACAAAGTGATAGACTTGGAAATTCTACTGAATGAATGATATCAGAATTAGGGAACCAATGACATTAAACATAATTTAGGAATCTCAAAACTTTATGCTAGCGGGTGATATTGGCTTTTTTCCTGGTCCAGGTCTCATTCAGCACATTAAATACGGAACTACTTCCATCCGTATAATAATACTTTAGTAATTCGGAAAGCAGCTTAAATTATTTATAAAACTAAATACATTGTGAATTATTCTGTAAAAAATTGTGTCAGTTGTCTTTCTGATCCTGTCTGCACTTCTACTAATATTGTTGTCCAAAATTCACTCTATACCAGGGGTCCCCAAAGTGGTCGGTATCGACCCCTGGGGGTCGATAAGAGTTCTCCGGGGGTCGATTAATACCCGGGGGTCGAAAGGGGGTCGATTGATAAAAAAGAGGATCAGTTAAATGGTCTAGGAAAAAATGGGAATATTCCAACAAAAATCCAAAATAACTGACTAGCCCCGTTATAACTTGAGTCGCTTTAGGTATGTGTTAAGGAGAAAACATACTGGAGAGGAAAGCATAGCAACGACGAGAGCGAAGTACAAAGCAGCGAAAACAAACAAACCAATTGGATTGTTGCGGTGACTCTTACTGGGGCGCAAAGCGGTGAGGTAATAATGGAGCAAAGCTTATCGTTCAAACTGTTTGATTTCGCCGCTTTATTCTTCACTCGCATTGCTGGTTTGTTAGTGGTTGTTCCTGTGAGAAACGAATGTAGACCAATTTACGAATTGTGTCTCTTCTAATGTCCGTCTTTGGGGTAAGAAAGAAGTTCAACATCACAATTATTTTATTTTACCTAAGCTACGAGATGAACTCAACAAGTATTAAAACTTTATTTTTTATTTACTTCGGGTATTTAAGCATTTTATATTCGGGAGGACGCTGGTTCGAATCACCGTCCAGGCATCCGGATTTGGGTTTTCCATGGTTTCCCCAAATCACTCAAGGCTAATGCCGGGATGCTTCCTCCAAAAAGCCATGGTCGAATTCCTTCCAGTTCCTTCTCCGCAGTTCCATCCCGCCTCTAGTCACCGCGCTGTCGACGAGACGTAAAGCCACTCTATGTATTGTATATCTAAATGTAGATTTTGTCCTTTACATAGAAGATATCGTAATATACCGAAAACCATTAAATTTAGATACTTCTTTTTTATCTTTTTCCTATCTAATTCTATTGAATAGGTTACTTTTAGATGTAATTATTATTCCTTCAAGTCTAGATATCTATTGTTAGCAAAAAGTAGCAACAATGCACTCTGAGCAAGAACAGGCAGTTCTTTATAGCTTGTGCGGTAATAAGTTGCGTCTCTTACTGCTGCTGTTTTGTTGTGCTGCGATCGTATCGTGTTGTTCATATTATAAATCTGAGTTTAATACCTACGATGTCGTCTACCAGTGCTAAGAAGAAATGCAGACAATATTCACACGAGTATTTGAAATATGGTTTTGTGCCATCTTCTGCTAATGAAACTATTCCTATGTGCTTGGTATTTGAAAAACTTTCAGCAATGATGCTAAGAAGCCGGCGAAAATAAAAGACCACTTGGAAAGGATCCATTCTGATAAGAAAAACAGAGATTTTGAGTATTTCAAAATGCTAAAAGAGAAATTGAGAGTTCGGCCAAATTTAAGTACATATTTGAAGTCATCTGCTAGCGCTGATAGTGAAGGAGGACTGAGGACAACCAAAAGCATCTCTCTTAACATGGCAAAGAAAGGCAAACCGTACACTATTGGTGAAGAGATTATAGTACCAGCTATAAAAGATGTAATTGAAAATATTATGAAGAAAGACTCTCAACTATTTTTGAAGTGCATACCATTGAGTGCAAATACTATGCAGCGACGTATAGAGGAAATGGCCGATGATGTGGAAAGAACTTTGACCTCTGAGCTCCAGCATTTTAAGTTTGGTATTCAACTTGACGAATCAACTTTCGGAAGTTCAAATCTTCTCATGGTTTATGTTAGGTTCCATAGTCCATCCCTGAATGACACTGTTGATGAATTTCTGTTTGCTAAATATCTTCAAACTGTTTCAAAAGGTGAGACAATTTTTTTAAGTTTGCAAGATTATTTGAACAAGCACAACATTCCTTTCGGGAATATTACTGCAGTAGCTACTGACGGTGCACCTGCTATGGTAGGCCGTTATAGAGGATTTTTCGTCTTTCTGAAGGAAAAGGTTCCTAATGTACGTACCGTTCACTGTGTACTACACAGGCAGCATCTTGTAGCCAAAAAATTGAGTGGCGACCTGCATGATACTCTAAAAGTGTGCATTACGTCAATTAATAAAATTAAAGCTCATCCTCTCAATTCCCGATTGTTTGCGAAGTTATGTGAAGAAAATGATGAACCTTTCAATCAATTACTTTTGCACACTGAGGTAAGGTGGTTGACAAGAGATGATAGTTTGCAGAGGTTTGTTGACTTGTACGACTCGTCTGCAGAGTTTCTTAAGAATGTGGATCCATTACTATGTGACGAGTTAAAACAGTGCAAGAACCATCTTGTTCTATTTGGCAGATCTTTATTCGAAATTTAACGAAGTACAGAAGCGTTTGCAAGGAAAAAATGTTACAATTGTTCAAGCTCGAACAATTATAATGGCCTTTCAACTAAAAATAAACCTGTTAAAATCTTCACTGGCACGTAAAAATTTTAAATATTTTTCAAACATTCGACTACTAAAAGAAAATGAAGAGATACCCGACCGTGATTTGGAGATATATATTAAACATCTCGATAAATTAAGAGAAGACTTCAAAGCACGTTTCGAAGACTTGTAGAACATGCATGTTCCTGAATGGTTTGCTTCTCCATTTGATGTTAAGGTTGATAATGAAGGTAATGAACGTGGCTTAGAAGATGAACTGATTGAAATATGCGTAGATCTGGAAGCTAAAGCGTTGTTTAAAAATAAAAATCTCAGCGAATTTTGGAGCAATAACAATATTGCTACAAAATACCCCAAGCTCAGAGCAGAAGACGAATCTTTCTTACTTGCATTCCCAATTTCGTTGAAGCTGGCTTTAGCCACGCGAACGCTATTTTAACAAAACAGAGAAACAGACTGAACTTGGAAAACCGTGGTGATTTGCGACTAAAACTTACCAATTTTCAACCGAACATCAGTAATCTTGATGCTGCCCTTCAGACCCATCCATCTCACTAATATCAGCTGCTTTAATAAAAAGGTATGTTAACAGTAGTCGTAAAATGGCACATGTTTTTTCATCGAATATAATTTATTTAAATTTTCAATGATTATTTTGTGTTTTACATTTTATGACACTTACGGTTATAGGCTAGTTTCCATCTATCTATAATTTTTTAATTATTTTTACGGTTATAATAACAGTGTAAAATATCCCTTTTTCTGTTAGTGTTGTTGGGTGGATTTTTTAAGGTGTGGGAACTATAAATACTTTCTTTGTGTTGTTATGCAAGTCTCCTTATCGCTTAGCATCAAAAATGCTAAAAATGATTTAAAATTTTCATCAGTGGCGGATCCAGGAATTTTTCGAGCAGGGGCAAAAACTGTAGGAATGCCGCCTCTTGCAACATTATTTGCAGCTCCCATTTTTGCCGTCTGGCCCCAAGTGTCGCCACCTCGATTGTCGGCCAAACACATTGTTGTCGCCGCCCGGCGCCCAGTGTACTAGTAGCGCTAAAAAAAAAAAAAATCCGTGACTTAAATCGCCGCCCTTCAAACATGATTTTGCCGCCTCTTTGAAGTTGGCGCCCCGGTGTACACCCCCCCCCCCAGATCCAGCACTGGTTTTTATTAAACGTTTAATCTGGGGGTCGATGAGAAGACAAATGTTCTGTGAGGGGGTCGACGTGATAAAAAGTTTGGGACCCCTGCTCTATACGAATATATTCGCCGTATTTCGATCTAAATTTGACCCACTTGAAATATTTACATCTGTCTGATATAGTGACATAAGTAATAAAAGTAACTGATAATTAATACATTAATTTAAACACAGTACATACTTTGATTTCACTGTTTAGGCAAATCATTTCTTCGAGTATAATATAACTGTGACATAAAATAGCTACATCAAATATAAATATCTCGCAAGCCCGTCAGAAATGAGGTGTTGGACGCAGTATTTTAGCAATTCCTCCAATTTTAATCAAATAACGCTCATATTCTTGAAAATGATATAATGTAGATATTTCTTAGCTTACTGTAACATCGCTGTTCAGAGAGTATAAAAAAAATCCTCATCGAATTAGTTTTAATTAAGAAAAAGAAACTGATAATTAATACGTCGATTTTTACTAAATGCATTCTCTTCTTTTAGTATGCTGGTAGCTCATTTACTCATGGATGCTTAGCTAAATAGAACTGTTAGTAATAACACGCAAAACCTCGAACATCGCTGTTGTTTGGGCAGCGGAGGCGAGATGCGTGACGTCAGAGTGTGACGGATATCGGTGCATCGTGACCAGCGTGAAGCGACACCAACTTGCGCCAACTGCGCCATGGACCACGCGGCCAGCTACGGGGGCTGCCCACTGAGGAGGAAGCTGCAAGCGGCCATCAACAGGAGCCGCCCCCAAACCAGAACAGAGAAGATCACGACTCCACCAAGATCGACGAAGGATAAGACCACCCACCGCCACCTGACCAAGCATAACCACCTAACAAGACACGATGAGCATCTACACAACAACCGTTGTCAATGCCAGCCACAAGAAAATCAACTAGGGATGGTCGTACAACAGCTCACGCAGTTGTTAACTACGCTCATCCCCACCAGGCGATAAGAATAAGCAAGGGTTTCCCTCTAAGGTCATTATTTAATGGCTACAGCCGGGTTTTTCCCTAGCGTGTATATTAAGTTCCCAAAACCAACCAATATGATACAGTAGATAAAGCTACAGACAGTAGTGGGGCTACATAACGCCGTTGAGGCAGCGAAAAAAAAAAAAAATAGTGCTTTATATAGATAGATGGTACGAAGACTGACATCGTTTGGAAAAGTGTAAGATAATACACATTCCGGAGAGATTTTTTAAAAGATATAATCGATTAATGCTACTATAAAAGTATTATACTCATCGATAATACAGCATGTATTCATACAATAAATTTGAATTTAATGTATGGGTCTTCAATTTGTTCACTCGAAGCCATCTTATGAGTGAGATCAAGCTACATTTACATAGCTGTAAATGCAGTACTTGGAAGTGATTAATTACAGTCACGACAGTGCTCAACTCTAACATTCCAAAAAAGACTTTTTCTGACATGGTTCTAACTGGGTGAGAACTGTGTACGGTCCCAAACAATGAACTTTGAAATGAAGACGGTTTGGCAGTTACAGATGATCCATCCTTTACCTTCTAATTCGTCATTTTTTTTGAGCCGTTTTGGAATATGCAGAGTCAAAACATAACTGAAAATGATACTCATGCATTATGGAAATTTTATTTTTGGTTGATAACTAATCATTGTATGTTTGGGGCTTAAAAATAATCTTTTTAAGATGATGTATTGGCTTCAACTTCGCTAATAATGCAACATTTCTTCCAAGTAACGATGAATAAGTATGGAGAAACGTTCTAGAACAAAGTTGCCGAACCAATTTTGGACATGGACCATAATTCCAATTCAATGTTAGGCTGCGGGACACCTACTTCCCTATTGTTACAATAAATGTTTAAATAAAACAAAGATATATGTAACACAGTTAAATTGTAATAAAAAGTAAAAAAATCATCAATGATACATTTGCAGAGGTTTTTGAGCTAGCATATTTTATACCGCTGTTGCTGGTGGACAAATTCAAATTCGTGGCCCGCGGACTTGTGGTTGGGCAGGTTTGTTCTAGAACATTTCATTTATAATTCATTTCCTTCTACCGGTACAATCTGTTGCCGGCATGTTTCCTTCGAAAATGGTGTGGCTGAATTCCAACCCATACCACAACCACAGCCTTCCCCGCCTCTAATGACCTCGACGTTGACAAGGCGTAAAGCCTTGAAAATTGAAGTGTGGATTTATTTACAATTCCTTCTAATACCTGTGTTCTTGTTGACAAATCTGGAAGCCCAAAACATCACCAAGCATGAACAGAAAAATTTCTCCCTATCATATTGTAATGAAATAAAAGCTTAATTGTCAACTTGTAACCGAAAGTAAGAACCTGAAAGTTGATTGGATCCTCTCGAAGGAAGTGCACATAACATGGTATTGGAGGAAACCTGGTCAATTCCTTTCCTCCTTACATAGCCTACAGTTTAACGTGGAATCCGAACCAAGGAGGCTTTTTTGACGTATTTCACATTACGCAGCAAGCTGTGACAGAGATTATTAATTTATTTATTTGTCGTATGGCTAAGCAACTAATGTAATACATATAAATATCTACAATAACAAGAACGTTGTAGCATTCACAAACTGATGTCCAGTTGTTGCAGCCATTCTAGGAAGGAAAACATTTTTAAATAATCAATCGTAATTTCTCTGGAGGCATTCCTTATTGATATACTCCACACTCTGGGAAGGAGCTCCGCAGTCACAGACAGGAGAATCCTGAAGTACCCACTTATATAGCATGGGGTTACATTTGGCGTGACCTGTTCTTAGGCGATTTAGTTTGACTCACTGGTCTCTCTTCAAATGGAATCCTGGAAGTCGAGTTGTAGGATCTTTAACACTTGGACGTTTCGCAGATGAAGAGTTCCAGTTTCGTCGCAATTTTTCCTTTACATCAAAGTCAAATACGTCAGGTGAATGTCGGGTTAAGAGATTATGAAAATCACCACCGTTACAGGGATCGAATAGGCGATCTTTCGATCTCTAGTGAGACACCTTAACCACAGAGCTACCAAACCGCTGGTACAAAGTATCGCGTATGAAATAGATTTTCTGCAATAGATTTCCAATTCGGTGTTATTACATCGTCACATATTGTACTCATGTTAGTAACGTATTGCAATGCAGAACTCAGTTTTTATTAACATGTTGGTGATTCTTTCGGTCCAGGTCATTAGTTGATATGATAACTGTTTTATGGGTTATGATTCCGACTTGCAACAAATAGATTTTCTGCAATAGATTTCCAATTACATGTTATTACAACGTCACATATTGTACTCATATTAGTAACGTATTGCAATGCAGAACTCAGTTTTTATTAACATGTTGGTGATTCTTTCGGTCCAGGTCATTAGTTGATATGATAATTGTTTTATGGGTTATGATTCCGACTTGCAACAAAAACTAATGTTTTAATGGCAGACGCGGTTCGCCTCAGTGCCCTAGGTAAACATATATACATATACAATGATGTTATTTGATTTTTGTACAGTTTTCTGATATTACTAACTAGGTACTTACAGTTTTTGTATAAGCATTAACACGCGCAAGTTCGTGTTTCCATACAAGCTACTATGCTCGCACTATCACTACTGTCTAAAGTTTTGTAGGCTGCATTCTTGCGAATTTCACCGGTCACGAACTGTATATAAACTGTTTTTTTGTTGTTGACATCCAACAGTCGTGAGCCAAAGATTATGTGTTGTCGAACTATATCTTATTTTGAATCTGTAGTCATTAGCTGTGTCTGTTCTGTGGCAGTATGTTTGATTATAGGATGTGTGCTATTTATTCCTGTTTTAGTGTTTCGAACAAGGATTGGTTTGTTAGGTGTATAAATTCATTCATAACTTATTTACCATTATTGATTGCTTTTTGTATGTGAAGGTTTCCCTGAATAGTCAGCATATTTCTGTTGTTATTAATAATCTTTAGTATTTGCATATCCGTTCGTATGTTGGTGTGTGAATGATTCTGTTGTAACAAGTGTTTAGCGAATATTGAGTGGTTGGTACATCTGAGAGCTCTCATGTGTTCCTTATATCTGGTTACAAATTTTCTGGCTGTTAGTCCTATGTATACTGTGTCACACTGTTGGCATAATAATCGGTATATTCCAGATTGGTGATATTTATTTGTAAATGTTCTTCTGTTAAGCTATTTTTGGATAGAGTTTTTGGTTCTAAATGCTATTTTTATTCCCATTTTTCTAAAGACGTTCGCTATCATGTGTGTTTTTATTCTTTTTGTATGTGTGTGTGTGTGATCATTCGCGCATTCCTGTCTGGTTGAAGGACGAATGTCTGGGAGCACAGCATTTAATGACGGAACTACCTCCAGTGATCCGACGTGTTTACTAATTCAGAAATGATGGCTGCTTCACTGTTCGTAGATTCCAGGAGGAAGACCTTGCCGTACGAGATACTCAGTCCTTGCCGCATCGTCCTGGGGCCGCGTCAATCACTCAGCGGCATCTTGCGTCACTCACATACGTACAAGCGCAGGTATTCACGCCGTGGACTCCTATCACCCCAAGCGCTCGGACTGTGGGATCCTTTCTCACTCCTCCCAGCCTCGGTCCACTTAGCACAGAGCAGCCTCAAGACTCGCAATTAACGCGTGTATGCCAGGCACTGGCGGCGCTGCGGTCTCTCTCTCTTCACGCCTGTCTACTGACACGCCCACACACTTCACAGTGCAGTCACGAAACTATACTAGGTCGCCTATCTCCTACAACTACGTAATAAATACGCTCTCAGAGAAAACTAATACTGGATACCAAACAGATACCAATTTTGAACGAGTGTATTGAATAAGTGACAGCCCGGTGACGGAGGTCACTAAATCATTGCTACAGTGCGCCTTAGATGCCATCTATAAATTGCGCCACACGAATTTCACGGATTTTGAAGGGCCCCTCTCGTACTTGCCACAGATGGTCACATTTGTGTGACCCCTCCCCTGGTGTGACGTCACATATTTTGCAGCTATAAAATTGTAAATTATTAAACTTAAACAGTACTTCCAACATTATTTATACATTTTCATTTAAAATATTTTTTCATAAAATCAACAATAAATCGAACATTTTAGAAAATTTATGAACCATAACAAATCAAATGGACGATGAAAAATTTAATCATCTTGTGTCCATCGACTTTAAGTTATTCCTTTATATTATTTATAACTGGCATAGTAGTCGCTTAGTTCTCGATGTGTGTAATAATAGGAACATGGCATATGTCAACATCTTCTTCATCCAACCATATAGCATTAGCATCGTTTATCAAAGAGCTTCCCTGTAACTTCTAGTTGGAGTTCTTTGAGGACAAATATTCGTAATAAGCAAAATCTCTTGTTGCCCCTTATGTAATTGCTTGTGTTCGTTAGTGACTTTGTATGATGAAAAATATAGACCACACATACCACATGATCGTTTAAATAAGAATGCGGAAGTCATATTTTGTCAAGGAACTTTTTTTCGCTTTCTTTTCAGAGAATTGCGTTCTGTGTGATGCTAATATTTACTGCCATGCGTCCAACTGTTCTTGCACTTGTGCCTTACATTTCCCCCACACAATCATGTCATTAGAAACGTCGTTGCTTTCATTTTATGCTACATGTTGTTACATGGGGCAAGGTTTGAAGATACAAGCGTGTTGCATCCTAAGGCGGCTAACAAATGCTGAGACTGAATTTTTCCCAGAATACGGAGATTTACCTCGTAGTTGACACAGCTCCCAACAAGGACGGATTGAGCAGGCACGCATAGGTCGCTCTATTACCATTAAGACAGAAAAAAATATAATTTAAGGAATATGAATTAGAATGCCACATTCTTTGAGAATAAACCTGTTTATCCACATGACATGGCTCTATTCAATGCTTCAAGAACAACGCACTTTACCGGCCAGCTGGCTTCGCGTTACAGAGGTCGCCGATTCGAATCCGGCCCATGGAATGGGTGGTTTTAATTTAGTGTTGTACCCGTCCCGTGTTGTCCTTGCGCTTGTGATCACTATACCTGAAGAAATTAATACACAATTGGGACAGACAATAAGATACGCAGAGCTAGCTGAATCGTTATAAGGCTTACTGCGATATATATATATATATATTTTAAATAAGCAGATCATCTACTTGAAGCAGTATGTTTTAGGAAAAAGAACGAATTTCAATTGGGAGTTCGAATTTAAATAATGATTAATTATTTATACAGAAAGTATTTTTTCTTTTACTTATGGCTTTACGCCTCGTCGACGTCGAGCTTATTAGAGGCAGGATGGAACTGGGGCAAGGAACAGGAAGGAATTCGGCCATGGCCTTTTTGAAGGAAGCATTCCGGCATTCGCCTGGAGTGATTTGGGGAAATCATGGAAAAACCAAATCTGGATGTCCGGACGGGAATTCGAACCGCCACTCTGACAGGAGTAGCTTTCGATAAAGCACTCCGGCCATCCTGATATGGGTTTTCCATGGTTTCCCTAGATAGCTCCAGGCGAATGCTGCGATGGTTCCTCACAATAGCCCATGGGCGTCTCCTGCCATATCCCGTATATCCCTTCCAAACCATTACTTTTCCGGATAGGTGCAATGCACCCTTCGCCAAACACTTTTAGTGAATCGCGGAGTAATAGTAATAGTAATGCGAGACCAGAGCGTTATCCGCTCATCCACCACGCTCGGTCCACTCAAAAAGTAGCACAAAGCAAATAACTAACGCAGTTTCTCAGAGTAGTGGCCGCTATCCTTCCAGCAACTTACTAGTACCTTGAGGAAAAGAAGTAATTCCGTTTTCTTTCTTGTCAGACTTTGAAAATTTATTATCTTCCTTTCTTCGCCACGTTTTTCCCAAAATTTGTGCGTCGCATGCCTTCGATGAGTATTACTCATCACTCTGGCATGGTAAACGTGGAGCTATGGTTTTACAGCTGCAAGTCCTTGCTGAAGCCAAGCATTTTATACCTACTGCCAGTTTGTAATGAGTACTAAAGGGGGAAGTGAAATGCTGTCAACTGTCTGTGAAACGCGTAACCATGTTTAGTGTGTGTTAAGTTTATTTGTTGTTTTTATAAAGTGTTGTTTATAAGGCGGGGACTGTTTTGGCATTAGCCTTGATGGTTGCGGAAAACCGCCTAAAAATTACGTAGAAGCCACATTCAGGACGCCCGGTATGCGTAGGATTGGGCTCGTGCCCGGTCCGTTGTACCTCCGCGATCTAATGTGCGGCGCCTCGGCGCACTGAGCCACCACTTGGCGGGTTGAGTTTATTCTCAATTTTTTAAAATAAAAAATAGGGCTCCGGTTTTTGCTGATAGGTTTAATGCTCCAGGTGTAACAAATCTTTCCCTTCCCTTTGATTCACACCACGCATTCCACAGTGGCCATAACAGTGCAACTGAATTATGCAGTGAGTTGGCCTTGCGATATATAGGCTTGCGACAGACGATGAGACAACGGAACGACGATACAACTCCAATAGTCACAGAAAAAGTTCTATGATACTATTGGTTAATTGGTGATTCGTCGTGATTTACTAGTCAGGCGTCCTTGCTCTTCTTAAAGCGGCAACTGATCCACTTCGTCTTTCCAGAGAAAGCTGACAGGTTTTATTAGAGCTGTTTAAATTCTCCCTTCCCTTGCGGACTATCTTGGATACCGAATACGTGTTCAGTATACAGCAAGTATAATTCAGTTTTACGTAAGCGATGGTGGTTATTTCAGTTACGCGTTGCGAAATATATGTAAGCATATGAGCGACCTCTGATTTCTTTGAATTTTTTGTTCCGTCCTAAATGTGTGCCTGAGAACAGAACAACATTCCACCATTAACGTGACCAGTACCATTCTTTCCAATAAAACTGATCCACATCTGTACCCTCTAACTTTAAGAATGTTCTGTCCCAACCAATTAAACCAGCCGGTAAGTTAGTAATTTGCAACATTCTTCCTTATTACGTCTGGTTTAATGTACGCCACCTAACTTTTAATGCTGTCCATAAAAGTTATTTCAAAGACCGGTCAAACGTTTCCACTAAATGTAAATTCAAATGAGGAGGCATGTTACAATTGTTAACCCATTTCTATTACTTCTCTCTACGATTCTCGATGTGTGCGCAGCCCCATTTAAGCTTTATTTAACATTATGACTGGAATCAATGTGTCAGCATTGTAATATAGGAACTCATTAATATGTGCTGCGGTGATGCCTGTTGTCTCGGTTATATTTTTAGCAGGTCTGTGAAATTAATTATGAAGTACAGCATAATACAAGCAACATCCCCATATGGACAAAACTGATAATTGTAAGCAATGTGAGGATACCAGATACTTATTATTGGCGGTTATGATGATAGTAAATGGAGTTTCTTTGAAATAATCTCTCTTGTGTTTATAGCTCATTTTGAATACAAAAGATTCAGTTAATCATCATCAATACTAATAAAATGCCAAGCTTGCTCATGGAGTCATGGTGTACACAACTCTGACGTCACGCTCCCGGTTTTCCTTGCCGTACTAACAAAGGCCAGAGATGTTACTACAAATCGATGTTATGAGTTTTATTTAATGACAGTTCCAGTTAGCTAAGCGACTACAAAGAAATAAACCGACAGAAAACGGATAAAAAAATACGTATTTCGTTAAAATCAGCACATTAATTATTAGCTGCTTTTGGTTATTTATATTCGTTCGATGTAGATTTTTCCGTTATATTCTCTGATCGCTGCTATAGTAAACTAAGAAATATCGGATAACCTTTATATCGCGATAAATTCACTTGCGATAGAAGCATTCACTATAGAGCAGAAATATTACCATTCATTGAATGAGTTATATAGTTTTAAAAAAATAATAATTTAAGTTACTTTCATAAGCGCAATGATACCGAATCATTTTTCATTTAAATGAATATAGTTTCCACACTGATCGCGATATATGCGCCCTCGACCACGAATAAAACAAATGTTATGCGATATAACGCAACTAAGAGCGTGTGACTGAAGTTTTTATTTTCTAGCCGCAATATCAGCGCAGTTTGTGGAAAGGTTAAAATGAAGCGTGGACAAGAATGACAACTGAGACTTTTTGTTGTAGCGTAAGATATGAGGAATTGTTTTATAACAATTCTATTTAGTTAAGGAACTATGAAGAAACGATTACACAGAACATTCTGTCCAACAGACATTTTTAACGGGCTTTGAAGCTGGTCTTTTATAAAGTGATAAATGATTTGCAATATTACAGTAATTATTCATATTTACCTGAAACAAACTATACAATTTTATTACAATTTTTATGTCTTTTACTCAACATGAACTATCAGCAGTATGAGAAATATGTCATAATTAGTTGTGTTACATCCTGTTCACAGTATGTGATTTGCAAATTGAACCTTGCTTTAGGTTTAGAACAGAAGAAGGCCCTGGATTTAACAATCTTCATCTCACAAAGTAAGCATTTGTTTTTCACGAAATGTGGATTCGAACTATTAATTTAAGTTAAGATGTTAAAGTAAGATTTAATATTACTTCATTATATTTTAGATATTATTATAAGTTATTTTAATTCCTTATTCTGTCAAAAGAATTGAACGTCTGACAGCATGTCGATTCGATCAATCAAATCTGCTATAAAATAGATGTTTACGAGTGAAAGTGGAAATTAATATTTCTTCATTTAGTTATTTGATAACGTTATATTACGTTGTATTTAGTTCCCCCCTCTGTAAAATATATTGAATGTCTCACGATAGGGCTGTTGATAAAATATCGATATATCGATATATCGATATTTTTTAAAAAAAATATCGATATTTATGAGTGATATTTTTTAGGACGATATATCGATATATCGATATTGAAATCTGGATATCGGAGTCCGATATTTTTAAAAAATAAGTGGTTATTTTCCGTTTTCCTCGTAGAATATTCCAAGTTATTATTGGAGGGAAAACGATTACCTGTGTTGCACATGCAATACATTTTCATAGATAGAATTTTAAGAAACAATTTATGATCCGAGCACATGGAGAAGCAAGGCCGCCGTAAGCGGGCGACCCTTTTTTATTTAGCTCAACAGCTGCTTCGGGTGGTTGGCGGCGACACTCGGGATGGTAACAATGGGGGCGGCAATCTCACAGGTTTTTAACCCGGTTCGGAAATTTCCTATATCCACCACTGGCTGTAGTTGGACAGGGGGCGGCATAATCGCTATTTCACGCGGGCGCTCAAACAGCTAGCGGCGGGCCTGTGGAGAAGTAAAAAACGAAGGTAAAATAACACATTCAATATTCATTAGAATTCTTGTCTGGACATTTTGAAAAGTTTTTTAAAATTTGTCTTCAATCAATGCAAAAGTATTAGCATTAAGAAACTAATCGTAATGTACCAGGTATGGGGAAGGTTGCCAGATAGCCGGAAAATCCGGGAATGTCCCGGAATTTTGTGTCTGATCTCATTTTCAGGAATTATGCGTTACTGTCCCGGAATTTCCGTATACTAGTTTTTTTCTCAAACTCAGTTCACCACGGTGGTCATGAGGCCAAGCCAAGTATCCCATGCTTGCAGCGGGAGGAAGGAATGTCCCTTAAATCAGAGGAATTGAAACTGACAGGAAAATACTCTTTGAATTTTCTGGGACTTTGAAAATTCTAGATGCAGTTAACATTAACTCCCTTTATACTGAGTTCACATGTCTGAAACGTGTTTTTCAGCTTCTTCCAAAAGACTTTCCAAACATAAAATCCGTGCCAATTTCTTTAGAACAAGCGTTTTTAATGATTTTGAATATTTTTAAAAAAAGTTGGTTTTGTTTTGTCAATTCCAACAAGCAATGACTTTTAGGAGACAAGTTTTAGAACTTTGAATAATTTATGAAATAAGAGCGAAACAGAACGTTCATGGATTCGATCAAGGCTGAACTGCAAACTCAATCAATTTTGAAGAAATTTTATCAGTTTTCCAAAGCAGTGACGGAGAAATATTTATGAAAATGGCAAAATCTAGTAATACATATTTTAAAAGATCTATTTTGATTGATGTTGATTATGATTTAGCAAAAGATAGATGATAATTTTTTGTTATTTGTTGATTTTCTGCCTAATTTTAATTAATGAGCCTAACAGTAGTGTTCAGTTTTGGTTTAATATTTTTGAGATTTTGATTGATAATATCCGATGTTGATTTTGAACCAAAGTAAAAAATTCCTAACGAGGTGGTCAATTTTTGTTTTAAGTTTATTATTTTTCCTTTTGATTCATAATACCTGATGTTGACTTTCTACCATAGTTTCATTAATAAAGTTAAAAGAGGTGCTATATATACGTTAGATAGCATATTTACCTAAAATAGATTTTTTTATTAATTTGCATTTTTGTTCACTCTTTAAACATACCGCAAAAATACTTTTTAGACCCAGAAATGTCCCGGAAATTATAAGCCTGTATCTGGCACTCCACAGTTAAATATTTCGCGCGAATTGGATACGCTTCTTGTTCCATACCAACAGAAGAATTGAGCTCCAAAATTATGTCACAACCAGTTTTGTTATATCACTTACGAATTTATTAAGATAAGAAATTGAAAAAAAAGAATCTACCATTTTTGGATTGCCTTTACAAAGTGCTATGCTAAAAAGTTATTATTATAGATTGGTGCCTTTAAAAAACAATTTGTTAACGCCAAGGGAACTGCCTTGACAGTAGCGGCTCTAGGATTTTTCCAAGCCGGGGAAAAACTGAGATTGCCGCCTCTTAAAACATTGTTGCCAGCCAGACCCCGAGTATCGCCTCCTTGATTGTTGGCCAAACGCATTGATGTCGCCACTTTAACTGTTTGCCAAACGCATTGTTGGACACGATTTTATCGCCCAGAGAAAGTAGCGCGGTTTGCTCCCACCCCTCGCCCTAAATCCTGCATTCAACCTAGAATCTCAGCTTTAAAAAATTGTATTATGGTAAAGCGTTACCCATTTGCGAAGCAATATCAAATAAGGGGAAATTTTCAATTAATGTAGGGAGTTCTCCATTCTTAGTAGAAGAAACAACGGGAAAAACATGAGTTCATGGTCTTGAAAAGTATGTCCAATGAAGTTTCTGACATGAGTTTTGGTGCAAAATTTAATTTAATTTAATTTAATTTAATTGCAATGGAGCACAGGCTCCGGTGGCAATTTCCCTACACAGCTATCTTCCCCCTATCCTGCACCCACCTACATTTGCCCTCTACAAATTTTTTCTTTAAATTCCTTCAAAGTTTTCGGTAAATTATTCATCGTTTCTCTTGGTAACTCATTCCAATCCCTGACACCCTTACCTAAAAAAAGAGAATCTTCCTACACCCTTGTGCCTGAAATCGAGTGCCAGCTTGTGGTCATGGTCATCTTTTCCCTTCCATGCACTACTTTTCATACCTACTGCAATATCTTTCCATGCCTCATCACCAGTATATGCCCTGTACACTCCCATGACCCTCCTCATCCTCCTCCTGTCTTGCAATGAATCCCATTCCAGCTCCTTTTACTTCATTCACCACCTTAGTTTAGAATTTTTTTGGATCTGAAACTCATTCTCTCATCATAATTCTATGCAACATCCAGTTGTCCTAGAAAATGGTAATTTGGTACACATACTTGGCTTCATCCCCATAGTATAAGAAAAGTTCCTGTGTTTTTTTCAATGCCAATCTAAAAGCTGAAACGTCTTAGAGAAAATTTGTAGGTTAATTGCTTTCTTCTTGATGAGGCTATATGGCTTGAATTTCAGTTTTGCACAAAGATCAGGAGCATAAAAAACACAATTAATTTTACTTTGTTACTACATTTAATTTGGAAGTTATTGGTAGTCCTCCACCGATGGTAACAATGCAGACACGGCGAAGCTCGCACAGAACGAATCGACTCGAGCCCGTTGTTTTACATGAGCGTGCGTTGTCGAGGAAAGTATTTTGACATGAAAATTGGATTTAAGCAGGAATATTGATAAATTCGGATACATAATCTTTGCTAAGGTGCAAACATTTGGTCCGAAAAAGTAAGAAGACTCAGAACAAGCTATCAACCTACAAAAAGAAATTAAATTCCATATAAAACAATACTTGTAAAAAAAGTGACTTGGTCATTATGCAAACTCTGATAATAGAACATCAACCTAAATAAATGCCTCTACAATGTTGCATTATTGAGCTTTTAAACTAACAAAAGCCAAGATTTCCCTAGATGCTCTTTTTGGATTCACAAGTCTTCGAGTAAATCATAAACATTCTGCCTTTCCTTTTAGTAAAGTAGTAGTATAATGGCTAAATCACAATTTAAAAAAAGATTTATCCGTAACGTCATGAAAAACTATTTTTTTTTCAGAAAATCAAAACTTGATTCAGAAATTATCATTAAATAGCCACAAGACTTCGCCCTTTTTTAAAATGATTTGTTTTTGTAATATTGTTTTTATATAATAGGGTCGATATATCGATACTTTTTCTTCGATATATCGAATCCGATATAAATATTTTTAAAAATATCGATATATCGAAAATCCGATATTTTTTAAAATATCAACAGCCCTATCTCACGATATGCTGTCTTGACAAATAAATTTAGCTTTAGATTAAATATTCACAAATATTCTACCAAAGGAGTATAAACTTCATCATGACATTATTAAAAATTTACAATAAACTTATTTAAAAGTATTTACAAACTGCCTGCGAGAGAATTAATGACTATGTAGAGCTATTGATAAAGCGAATGATATAACATCCCGATTTATACATGCAATTTGTACTATATAATAAAATTGTAGAAAAGATGTGTCTGTACATGAAACTTATTTCAAGAAGATTAATTGCAATGCAGGGTACACTCTGTTGCACAGAAAGTGGCGGTCACATCAGAGACCAACTCGAGAAATTTGAACAATGTGACATTGTCGAACACCACGTAATTTGCGAAAACAGTCAAGACATTTTATATCAGCCCTCTAGAGAATACCACTGGCGGATATTTCACACGACGCCTTCTATAATTCAGATGATTCGCTTCGTATGCATTAAAAAATAATTTAATTTAATTGCAATGGAGCACAGGCTCCGGTGGCAATTTCCCTAAACACCCATCTTCCCCCTATCCTGCAGCAACCTACATTTTTCCCTCTACAAATTTTATCTTAAAATACTTTCAACGTTTTCGGTAAATTATTCATTATTTACGTTGGTAACTCATTCCAATCCCTGACGCCTTTACCTAAAAAAAGAGAGTCTTCCCACACCCTTGTGCCTGAAATAGAGTGCCGGCTTGTGGTCATGGTCATCTTTTCCCTTCCATGCACTACTTTTCATACCTACTCCAATATCGTTCCATGCCTCATCGCCAGTATACGCCCTTACACTCCCACGACCCTCCTCATCCTCCTCCTGTCTTGCAATTAATCAATTTCAGCTCCTTTATCATATCCGTAACTGATTGCATTCTGCGATAATTTACAGAAACAAATCTAGCAGCCTTTTTTTGCACCCTCTCCAACTCCTGTATTTGATACGTAAAATGAGGGTCCCATGCTACACTACCATATTCCAGCAATGGTCTGACCAAAGTTTTGTAACCCAATTCTCTCGTACATCCCCTCATCACTCTCTCCAACAAGTGTAGATTTTTGAAACCTTTTCCTACCACCTGTCCAATGCGTCCTGCCCTGTTAAGCTTATTATCAAATGTAATGCCAAGATATTTACATTTCAAGTCTTCAGCAAGCAATTATTTCTCACCAAATATTCATAATTAACCTTTTGTTTTTTATTGGTGTATCTAATAAGCTGACTCTTCTTTGCATTTATCTTCATCCCATGTTTACCAACCCAACTAGATATCCTGTCCAGATCACCCTGCAACTATTTACAATCCTCTATCGTTTTCGCCAGGGCACAGTCTTCTGGGAAAACTTTGTTCCCAGAGTGTAGGGATGTTCTTGCGCTTATGCGCACCTCCTTCCAGGTCTTGAGGTTGTCATCAGGTTAATTGTCATTACTGGATTTGCCAGGTCCTTTTGGTATTAGCTTCAAGTTATTTTGTCCTAATTGGAGTAGTCAATCCTGTTATTGTAAATGTTCTTCTGGGGCATCTTCATTTGCCATTTGTATTATGGTACTGCACGTGCTTTCCCAGTTGTTGGATAAGTGGTTTCTCATGTGTTGGGCATTGCTGGTAGATTTTCTTTGCTGCAGTCTTGAAACGTTCCTTAAGTTTTGGTAGTCTGCTGATCTGGTGTAATTGAGCTGTCGGAGTGTCGATGGGTAGATTGATGACATATCTGATTGCACGGTTCTGGATGCGTTGGAGAGGCTTGATGTTTGAGGGGGCAGCATTGCCCCATACCGTAGCTGCGTATTCGAGAATGG
>JARYHS010003665.1:0-17347 GCA_031002005.1 Vandiemenella viatica
CTAGGAAGTTCGTGCATTTGGAATACATGCGCTAAAAGCTAACCTCAGACCATTTGTTCCACTGAATAAATTAAACGTAAATTTGTATCCAAAACACTTACTAATATTTTGCCAATTACAATGCGTCTTCAGTAAGCACTATTTCCTCACTTACAACTTTATTGATAATAGTAATTTCCTATTCCCTGATCGCAGAAAGGACACAAATCAGTAATGCCAACAGCAACAACACAGCTGCCTCCACTGGGACCACTCTCACCATGGGTTCGTAAGGAGCAGTTGGCAGCCCTGGCCAAGCATTACCCCTTTAAAAACGTTGCTGGTCGGATGCTGTTATCACACTGTTTTTCTTCTGCTCAAACACTGTATTCATATCAACAAACAAAGCAAGGCTACCTAAGAAACGATTCTATGGAAACTTCTTTTTTTTTTTAACACCATTTCATCTTGATACGCTGTATAACAGAAACATTATAACAGGTAGTACACCTCGGGATTCGGCTTTTTCGGTGTTTGGTTGATAGCAATATAGCAATGCATTTATATCTTTAAGGTTGTCAATAGTGGTAACGCCATAGTCACCGTACAATTGTTCTATACCAGATGATTTTGCAAAATACTGCAGTTTTATCGTGACACGAATTACTTGTTAATGTAGATTAGATGAATAGCTTCATAGTCACAAAATGTTGATTGTTTCAATCCGTCATGTTTTATAACGTCTCCCGAATTTTTATTACAATTTAATCCACTGTAGCATTACTCCCAGAAGAGCTAGATTCTATGAGAAAAGTTTGAAGTCGCTGTAGATTCAAAGGCACAACGGATGAGAGAATCAGATACAGAAGCAGTCAATTACAAGCGTGCCACATTTCTCTGTGTGTGACCAAGGGATAGAGAGTCTCGCTTGTTAGGAAATAACCTTCACTTAACTTTCTGCCTACAACAGAGCCAACAGCAACCAATTTTTTGTCCCTTCCATTTTCTCAGTTAATATGAAAGTCAGACACTAGTATAAACCGAAAAAATTGACTAAACAAAATAATTTGTCACACGTAAATTAACACATGAGTTTTCAATATAGCAGGCTGAATACCAAGAGTTTCGTGGCTTCCTTGCAGCTAATCAATAGCTACTGACTATCCAGGACAGACGAAAGTTATAATTAAACTAGATATTTCACTTGATTGGCCGACCCAAAAATTAAAACAGAAATACCTGTATTTTTCTTTCCTTCTCTCACACAGATTTTGTTTATTAAAAACTCCAGAAAGCTTACAGGAAGGCCATCGATTCCGTACTTGATAGGTTAATGGCAAGTTGTGTGAACGAGGACTTTCCCGGTGTGTCACTGCCGAATGATGATGTCGAAAAACAATGATAAGTTTCCCTTCAGAGAATCATTCGGACACCTAATAAATTACTTCCGCTTGAACTGCGTCCCAGTATGAAGGTTGTTTCCAGTGCTGGTCAGAAGCAACTGGAATAACCAAAGTAATTCCACAAACTGTGGCTGAACGTTGCTGAAAAGAGATTTACAGTACTTTACAAAATCACAAAGAACTGGAACAGCTGCAGCCATAAGGCATACCTGTATAAGCCACCAGTCAGCTGCTATCATACCCACGAGCGTCAACGGCGGACAACCTCTCTGCAATAGATCACTGGCAAAAGGTAAGCTTCTTGAAATTGGTATTTTTTGTTAATCTTCAAGGGGCTTGTTCTTAAATATTGAAACGGAACCCTCAGTTTCGCTGTGAAGAAAAATTTACATTTATGGGTAAAGAACTTGAGCAAGAAAACTAATTACCTGACACAGAATGCTACAATACAGAATTTAGAGTTTTTGCCATCTTCCGTTATAATCGGTAATTATCCATTCAATTGAAGCTATCGAAGAAAAGGCAGCAGATGTCATATTACTTGGGTCTTGTAAATTTGTAGATATATTTTTATTATTCAGGAGGAACCATAATGTTTCATCAACAGGCAGTCATTCATTAGAGAACAGATTACCATATGAGGGCTGCCAACAATACAGTAGCGTGTGCGAAGAAGGGCAGCTAAATTTGTTTGTATAAACTACTGCAGAACGCAGTCGGCAACTCGCGTGATAAAGGAGCTAGGCTTGGACTCATTGGAAGACAGATTGAGGGTGAAGAGAGTGCTGGGAGTATACAAGTAGTATGTTGGTGGTGAGTCATAGAAAGATATTGGTGGAGAATTAAGAGAGGAGTGTGGAAGGGAAGAGGCATAAGGGAGTGGGAAAATATTCTTTTGTAGATGATGAAGTCAGGGATTGGAACAAATTAACAAGGAAAGATGAAAAATTTACCAAAGACTCTGACATTTAAACATTAATAACATTTAACATTAAGAAGGGCAATAGCAGGTGGTATAGTAGTTTACCCTCAAACTATTCAAGATTCTTTTTTAAGAGGAGGTATAACACAACCGGAGCATGCCTATCCATCGCGATTAAATTAAATTAAAACTCACGCTAATAGATTATATTATAGTTCTAAACTTTTAAGATGAATCATGTTGAAACCATTGAGGTACTGGCGTCCTCGGTACCCGCTATATGCATGGTATTAAGGCTGAGGGGAAGTCCTTTTGATTACTCTTTAGTTTCTTACCCAGCTGTGTCTGACTGAAATCGTGGAGTTGCTGAAATGCAAGGTGGATTACCCGCAAAGTCATCAGGATGTAGTAACAGTCAACCCATTATACATTACACATTTAAACCAAATCAAAAAATTCAGTTACTATTTTGGAACAGAAGTTATTATTAATCCCGGGACCTGTAATATATATACTGGCGAAATCACTTTTTCTGGCACTGTAGTTAAAGAATATAGCATCAAACAGGGAGTGTTTTGTATCGATATAACTAGCGAGTCACTTATCGAAATAATTAACTCTAAACCATAGAGCAAACGAGCCACAGAAATAGCGTTGGGAAGAAATTAATAGAAACACAAACCACAAGTAATTATAGGTATAGCGTTTTGGTTAAAAGAAGAATTACTAGACTATGATGTTTTTTCTCCGACGGTTACAGAGTGTACCGCAGAGAAAGAGGAACAATTATTGATGGAGGGGTTTTCATACAGGTGATTAAAAAAAAAAAAATCATCATTATGTTCGTTTTGAAATTGTATTGATTTACTTTTTGGGCGAATTGTGTTTATTGGGGGAAAATCTGTTTCTACATTGTTTCCATAAGCAGCATTGCAAGCCTGTTCTAATACCCTTTCAAAGAGTAAATCCATGTGATATTCTACGAACTCATCAATTAACTTATTCAACAAATTTAAGTACATTTGAGTATTTAATGCGGGGCTTTGCATCGTTTTGCTAAAAGCACTTATTTCTTTAAAAATATTAAACTACATTATAAACGAGTAAATAAATCTATAATTTTGACTATTCAAAGCAAGAATGGGCTGTGTGAGATGTTGTGTGATCCCATTCCGACGAATTATCACTTATTTCCAGCAATACGTCAAATATTTTTTGGAGGAGATACCTAATGGTTTCAGTGCGTTGATGCTGCTGTATCATTGCGTGGCACTTAAAGCTTTAATTTTAACACTGGTAAATGTTTGCAATTTATCGACCAATTTTTTAGATGATGAAAAAAAACGTAGATTTCTTGAATTAATTAAAAAAATTAGTTTCATGTGCAATATTTGCTACATTATTGACTACCAAATTCAGACAATGACCCGAGCACGGAACGTAAAATGCGCGATTATTGACTTCCAAATCAAACTTTTGTTTAGCAGTCCATTGGTTTTCCACGCACATTAGAACCATTATCTTAATGTTGACTTTGTAAATTTTTAATATTCAGATGAAAAAAATACCATAAAAAATTAATAAACCTTCACCTGTAGAGCTGGTTTCTAGTTCTGACATAAACCAACGAAATTTTCGCATATTATAACATCTTTATTTTCATCGTTTAAAATAACATGCCTGAGAACAACTGTGTGCCTTACATCTGTGTGGAATATAATAGATGACTGACCAATCCCGAATAGTGATATGACTTGAATCAAATTTCGAGAATTTAATACTGAGAATATGTTCTCGAATGACTGAATAAGTGGATGCTATCGTTTCAATTGATTTTAGAAAATTAGCATTAGCACGCTAAAGTCATGTTTTTGACTATCCCCAAAAAGCCAGACATTGAATAAATAATGGCTATAATTTTTTCTAGTACATTAGACCATTGTACTTTTCTGATTCTCAGTCACAGTTGCGTTTGATTGACAGTAGTTTTACTTTTTAAACATATTATTTAATTGCACGCACGTTTCACATTTTTACTATGCAAAACGATTGTTTCATGTAATGACAATTGCTGCCTATGAGAAAGATCGCTCAAATCAGACAAACAGCTTACAGTTTTGACCATATATTTTACAACAAAAACAATAAACTGAATCTTTTGAAGTAGATTGAACAAAGCCATTCTCAGTTAACTTTTTTTCCATAGGGAAAAATTAAAAATAATAAATGCCACTTAAATTTTCTTCAATCGTCATAACTGATAAATTGTAGCTTAACACCTGCATGGGACCACGACTACCACAATATTAATGAGATCCATTAGTCATACTAGAGGCCACAAACCAGGACCATAACCCAAAGTATTAACTGCCACAAATTCACTGGACGAGGATAAATAGCTTACAGTTTCTTCAGTACCAGTAGTAGTCCATTCTCTTGATATACTGTAGTCTCCTTCTGGAAGAGGACTACAACATGCATAATTTTCTTCTGATACCTCCATAGCTTCTGGATGTAAGGCTGTGCTGGTTTGAAATTACGTCGACATTGGTTGATATTTTTCTTTCCTTAAAAAATCGTTAAAGAATCCACCAGTTTTTCCCATCTATACCTCCTTTTCTCACTTTTTTTGCCGCAATTGCACTCCTGAATTTTTTTTTTTTCTTTTTAGTGGTTATTGAAATAATTCCTGAAAGGTGAGTATTTTAAAAAATGTTAATAAGCTAACATGCAAATATAACCTTCAAAAGGCCAAAGCGAATTCCTTCCCATTCCTTGCCCCCCATCCTTTCCCGTCTTTTAAAGACCTAGTTGTTATAGGAGACGTTAAGCAGTTAAAAAAAAGAGCAAATATAACGACGTTTCAGCTATCAGAATGCAGGCTATTCTAGTTTATCACTATGAATCGACCAACTTCACCATGCAGTTAAGCCTGTAACTAGTTCACAAAAATTCCATATAAATGAACAGCAAAATTAACTTTGTATTTTTAAAATACGTCTAGTTTTGGGCTCAGACGTCTTGTTAGAACTTCGTATGGCCTGTATTGACTATTGAACCCTACCCTGTGCGTGGTCAGACACGCAGTTTGCAGGATTTTTATTTTTAAATTTCATAAAAATTTAATCGTATAAATGTCAAAAAGCAGACGATTAATAGGAGCAGCAATTATCGTGATAAGGAGATAAATAAACACCGTACTTACAGTAATTATGTTGTTTTTGGACCTATATTGTGCACTAACAGATGACACATTCGATTATAATTGCACAAACCAAGTTAAAATATCATTGTTAAATACTTAGAACCACTTCAGAAGAACTGTTAACATGTTGATTGCAATTTAATGTGTGATAGTATTGTTTGAATACACACAAGTACAAATGAAATGTGAGCTTTCTGGGGATTCCCAGTACTGCCATGGAGCGCGACAGTATGTACTTGTCTCGACTTTCCGGCGGTTCATCCTGCCGACACACCATTCGCATTGCATCCTTAGTTCAAACGGATGCCAATAGATGGCCCTGTTAATGCTATAATATAACAGTTACGACAGTGGCTCTGGTTACCACGTGCTCGACCGCTCTCTCTGCCGCCCACTCAAAGCGGGCCTGAGGGCATAAGAGAGAGTTGCGTTAGTCAGAGCTGACCTTAGTTGTAAGCGACTTAAAGCGAACAGTTAGTAATGATAAATACAATAAAAGAAAAGATAAAATTCTTCCACAAATCACATCTCCGTCGAAAATGTATAACAAATACACCATTGTTGTGTGTAAAAAATACAAGAGCATCGCCATATTCAAGAGACATTACGTCAAAGTTGCATCAGCAGTCCAAATATTCTCAAATTACCGTAACAATGGAACAAGGAAATTTTTTTTTTTAACCGCGACAAACTTGGATGCAATAGTTAGTATTTGTCTCGTAACAAAATACTCCGCACTTCTGTAACTTGTAGTAAATGCTCTAGAGTTAAATAGTAGTGATTTTCTTCTATGAAAACTATTTAAAACTATAATAAACATTTTAAGTGCCGATGTTGGAAGTCAAAGTTTCGTAGCCGAGGACAGATTCCAGGACGCCGAGAGTCACGAACCGTGCTGGAGATTCTGGACGCTCCGAGTGCAGCTTAACCAGCAGTCTCTCTGGAACAGCGGAGAAATTACTGTCACACTCACTGCCTATTAATTAATTTTATTTAATTGCGATTGCGCGCATGTCCCGGTGGCAATTTCCATACACACAAATCTTTCCCCTTTCCTGCACCCACCTACTTTTGTCCTCCACGAAATTTAACTTTAAATTCTTTGGATGTTTACCGTAAAATTATTTATCATTTTTCTTTGTAACTTATTCCAATCCCTGACCCCCCTACCAATGAAAGAAAATGTTCCTATACACTTGTGGCTGAAATCCAATGCCAGCTTGTGGTCATGGTCATCTCTTCCCTTCCACGCATGACTTTTAATTCTTATACCAACATCTTTCCACGCGTTATCGCCAATATAGATTGTATATTCCCATTGATCTCTTCATCCTCCTCCTGTCTTCCAATTCACCCCTTTCCAGCTTCTTTTATCATATCAGTTACTCACTGTGTTCCGTGGTAACTTCCAGAGACAAATCTAGCTGCCCTTCTTTGCACCACCTTTAACTCCTGTATTCGATGCACATAATGTGGAGTTTCTGATATTACACCACCATATTCAGGCAGTGGTCTGATCAAGGGCTTAGAGCCGAATTCCCTGATTTGCGTCCTACATGAACCTCTTCCCCAATTTGTCCAATAAATAAATTATTTTCAAACTACTCCGTACCACTTGCTCAAATGTATTCACCATGAAATATTATGCCAACATATTTTCACTTAACATCTTCAACGAGCATTTGTCAACTCTCCCTTCTATCATAAAGAGTCTTTATTGATTTATAAGTGTTTCTAACAATATGACTCTTGTTCCTATTTACCTACTTTCCATGTGATATAAATTCTTCTCGGGTTTGCCGCCGAATTACATTTTCTACTGTCAAGCTTTCGGCGACTTTCACTGCCACCATCATCAGGTCTGTTGTATCTGAAGGAACAACAAAAACTGGACTGAATAGCGGAACTGAACGAGCCAGGAACGTTGTCGACTTCCGATTGGCTGACTCCAATGACGTAACCATTCCGTGACTGCGATTGGTCGGTTGCGGAACCAGGCGTAGATATACACCAGCGTTGTACTGATAGTTGGCAGTTGGCTCCACACTCACTCTACTCCATGATGGCATCCACGTCGCCTGTGCAGACTGGTACAGCCAAGTCTACTCGTTCGTGCCTATCTGCTCTCTCTAAGGCAGACACTACAGCTTCTAGTAGCGCCTCCGAGTCGCCCGTGAAGCTTGCCGTAATCAAGAAGGCAAAACGGAGGAAGAAATTCAAACCACCTGGCGCCTTCCCGCGGGAAGTTGGCTTCTTGGCGGAGGCCTCCCACCTTCCACCAGGGGCCACTGAACGTGTTGTGGAAGAAGTCAGACCAGAAGACTGGTCCTTTAAAGTTTGGAAAAGACGCCTTGCACAAGGCAACCCTGAGAAATGGAGTTTCGCTATCTCAGTCATCCTTGACGGCCTTCAGTTCAGCTGGCGGGTTCCCACCTGCGACGCTGCCACTTTCAAGAAGGCACTGACAAGCCGCGACCACCGACACCTGGTCAATAAGTATCGCCCTGTCGGAGGAGTCGAGGCGTGGCCGGAGGCACTCGTGTTTCCAACCCCACTGGCCAGCGACTTCGTTTGGGAGCAATATGTTGAAGACACCAAAAGAGGGTTCCAGACCTACAGCTACGACCCAAAGTCGTACCGCAACTTCAAGACGACGCCGATAAGGCCCACACAACCCTCTTCACCAACTCCGTCGCCTTCTCAAAATGGTGGGCCTGACTCACCAGCTCCAGTAATCTTCCCTGCCGCACAATTAGGCCCAGTACCACCGATCACTGTCAGCTATGCAGGGACCTACTGCATTTTACTGGCTCAGATGCAGAGTGCCATGAAGCTTCCTGTATTCAGCTGGCCAGATCATCTGGGATTGAAGATCTTGCTGTCCTGCGCTGAAGACTTTGAAGCCGCCATCCAGATGTTGCAGCAAGACTCCATATCTTATGAAGTCACACTCTCCTGCCCCAGGACGAAGAAGGCCGGCACTTCTACGCAGAAATCTGCAGAAAAACCACAGCCACGCAAGCTGGTGCAGTGCTACAGGTGCCAAAAAATTCCGGCATCTTGCCAGCGAATGCACAAAGCCAGCAAGATGCGTTCGTTGTGGTGTTGGACATTATGTCGCATATGCAAACCAGCGTCGCGAGGACGCCGTTTTCTGCCACTGCGGCTCTTCACATGCTGCTTCTTATCGCGGCTGCCGAGCATGGAAGCAGCAACGAAGTAGGAAGAATCCTCATCCGAGTAGCAGGTCACATACGCAGCCCGCAACCAGACGGCAAAAGAGCGTTGTCTGCCCTACTGCTACCACACGGCCCGAGGAGCGCCGGAAATCGCACTGCTCTCCGCTAACAAGACGACAAGAGGCCGTGCTAACGGAGACGACTAACCATCACGTGGATCACACCAGACGGCTTCCGCCAAAGAGTCAACCCAGGCAAATTATCACCGGCAGAGAATCATCCGACCACACCACCCGTCAATCATCCGATCAAAGAGAAGAAAGGTTGGATTCACTCATCACTCTTCTCACAAGGCTCGTAAATCACCTCACATCAAAAGAAGACACCACTGCCCCCCTGAGGCAGCATGAATGGAACGACACAAATTGCGGCCAACCACTTCTGAGGAAGAAGGTCGCGGTGGCACCCACTCAGTTCAAGAAAACATCGACAGCCAAATTGACGACAAACCAACAGAGAAGAAATGCTCGATCAAAATGAAGCTGGAGTAAATGTCTAGCGACAACACACTCCACCCTACTCTGCTCAGCGGAGCAGTAATTGGCTGTGGCTGCTGCTCCACGCTCCACTCTCCTATCGTCCGTCAGCGAGACACTTGGTTGTTTAAGAATGGCAAAAAACTGGCTTCCATGCGTCACTGAGCCATACGCCCAAGTCCCTGTTCATATTATTATTATTATTCAGGCGTATCTCAATCGCCTCTTTAATCACAGATTCCCAGAAGAAGGAACACTTGGCTAAAACTCTCACCTTGTCGAAATCCATACTGTGACCATTTTCGATCACGTGTTGTGACACAGCAGACTTTTCTAGTTGAAACAACCGGATGTTGCTTTGGTGTTCAGTCACACGGGCCTGGATAGTGCGGATGGTTGACCAATGTAACTCTTACCACATTTGCACGGTATGCTGTACACTCCCGGTGTTTTTAAACCCAAATCATCCTTCACAGGACGCAGCAAATCCCGTATTTTTGGCAGGAGGGCGGAAAATGCACTTGATTCCATATCGTTTTAAAATCCTGCCGATTTTCCCAGAGATGCTACCTGCATACGGGATGAAGGCAAGATCTTTAGGCTGTTCTTCTTCCTCAATATTAAGTATATCTGCCTTTTTCTTTCGAAATTCCCGTTCTATCAATGGGATCGGGTATCCATTCCGTATGAAGGTATGGCGGAGATGTTCGAGTTCGTCTTGCAGATTGTCAGCGTCTGAAATTGCCTTTGCTCTGTGTACAGACCGGTATTTACATGCCGATAGTTTCCACCATCCGGCGCAGAAGAACACGGTGTTATTCACGCTTGTACACAAGTCAGACACGACCAGAGTGTCGGAGTCAGGTGACGCCGGCGATTCCGGTACCGTAGACACAAACGGTGGCGTCGCAGTTGGCCACAACGACGGTGGATTCCTCAACGCAGCAAGTGCCATGGCTTCAAGGTTTCCACCGCCGACCGGGGCTGCTGGCAGACTGGTAGCCACCTGTGGCGATGCCGGCATCTTGGACTTCCGTACCATGTCGCTAAAACTGGAGTGTTCTGGAAAGTAATTCTTGTTTATACTGCTTTACCTCTGAATTTTGTTGAAAGTTGTTACCTGATTATATAAAGCTTAAAGTACAACAGAGGATTTATTCCTATTTCTTGACAAATTCATGGAAAAAACATAGGAGCTATTTATTTACTTAGAAAACTAGGAATTGGGGTAAAATATATTAAAGTATTAAATGTATTGATAAGATGTTACTTAATTTTATTTTATTCAGGTATAACTGTTTGATAAGTTGTATTGCTGACTGCCTTGAAACTGATCAAATATTTCTTCTAAAGTCCATTTACTAGGGCAGTGTTTGCGAAATAATTTTTTGAACCTGGTGGATATAATTAGCATCAGATAATTCTTTCTATTTTAAGTAATATGATAGTTTAGGTGTGCAACAAATTAATTTTTTCTGATTTCTTCAAAAGTAGGTATCAGTTTTATTTTAATAGGGAAATGATCTGCCAGTATTACATATATCTAGGCACACTCTACATTCCCTGCCTATGTATTAAAATTATCAGAAATATTGTTAGATCTATATAATTTTATTAAAGGAGTTAAAAAGTAAATTTACATAACAGCAAAATTATTTTCAGGTAATGTTTTGTAAAATCTGTTGGAAGGATTTGTTTCTAATTTGTGCAAATGCTTCCAGCAGTACTGTTACAAATAGACATTTTTACATAAATATTCATTTAATCAGAATAATTTGTAGATACTCTAATGAAATCATTGATATTATCTTCAATGTAAGGTTGTATAGCTATTCTATCATGGAAAGATGATGAGCAAATACATGATAATATTCTTTTAAATTTGACTTGTGAAAGATATATGAAGTAGGTAATTTTTATTCATAACTTATAAAATATGGTTCTTGTTACCAGTTCTGGATTTTGGTTTTGATTATTCTTTTTTTACTTATGAATTATTTTAATTATTGATAGATTGCAAAGCCAATATCATTCTGTTCTACACTAATGTTTCTGGCTGCTGATTTTTGATGAATGCTTTTATCATATTTTAAATAAATGTCATTGAAAAGCAGACCATAAAGGCATTATTTTTGCAATGTATTATTCACCTTAATACTCTAGTGGTCTAAAATTCAAAGATATGCTGCTGTTCATAAGACATCTTAAGAGAATGATGTCTTATTGAGAGCTGTGAAAGAGAGTAAGAGAGTAAATATGGATTTAATGTAATTAATCTCTATTAGTGATAGTGGCATACAGTTGATTTAAGAACTGCAATTTGATAGTTGATACCTTCAATCAATTTAATATTTAATACTTATTCTATATCTGCCATATTGGATCTGTGGGCAGTGGTTTGCTGGTTTGAGTGCTGGTTGTAAAATAAATTAGCTGGCAGGGTGGGACAGATAGTGGTGCACAGTTATTAATTACCATTTAGCACTCAAAATTCTTGTGTTAAAGGTCTATCCTCTCCACAGTGGGTATGAAGTGAGGACATATTATGATGAGTCCTTCTGAGGAGTGGTCCTGACTGACCCATCACTGGGTTCTATCAAATGGTTACGTCCTTCTATCATTCATTCACAATATGTTACAGTGAACAAACATAAACTACAGATGGAGATGGCAAAGGAAAACCCAGAACCCCAAGAAGTTACCAGAAATATAACACTTAAGGCTAAAAAAAAGATAATTTGGAAGCCTGTTCTGCATTTTTACTTGCTTTTGAAATATTATGGCCTCCAAGACAAATTTATGGGGAATGTATTGAGATGCTGCACTCAATGTTCAGTCAAAGAAATAGTGTATATTGAGTATCTTTACCTTTTTTGTAGCACAAGGAAAACTTTATTGGTTGGAAACAATGATGGGAGGTCCATGTGGTAAATTTTTCATACATTTTTGAAAAACAATTTGTATAGACAAAGTTCCAAGATTTGATGTCATTTTTGTAATAGATGTCATAGCTGCCAGAAACTGTGGGAGAACAATGTTTGGTAAGTGATAGTTGCAGAGAAGAAACATTTTGTTTTTAGTATAAATCTAAATTGTTGTAGGTGAATAAAAGTAAGTAGTTTTAAAGAAAACTAAATAGTTTACAAAAGTTTTCTTAATTCTATGATATCACGATGGTTCTTATTTTAGCCCCTAACCAACTTTAAACCAAAATAGCAAAGCTGTTAACTTTGTCAATTTCTTTGTTTAATTAGCTTGATTTTTAATACTTCAAAATAAATTGTTAGGAGTTTTGGTATATCGTTCAAGATTATTTTTATATTTGTGTATATATAAAAAATTCATGTAAAGAATAAATAACTAATTAAAGTTTGTTATCACAATTTTAAGTTGTTTAATGACTCTAAAAATCTATTAATCAATTGTTTCAAAGTCC
Source organism: Vandiemenella viatica (assembly GCA_031002005.1). Classification (NCBI taxonomy): domain Eukaryota; kingdom Metazoa; phylum Arthropoda; class Insecta; order Orthoptera; family Morabidae; genus Vandiemenella; species Vandiemenella viatica. Next base: position 12,661 of record JARYHS010003665.1, read on the forward strand.
AGAGAAATTTCTAGTTTAATATACAAGCAAAGTTGAATGAAATAGTCATAAGTATAAGTTCACACTTTCTTTTCTTGCCTTTGGCGAAATTTCCAAAAGATGTGTTCTCTGCGGCTTGTATCAACAGCAGGGACATAACATACATGAGGTAATTGATTTTAGAATATCAGTAAACATACTCTCAATCTATCATAACGTTTCTTGTGCTAACACAGACAAATTTTTTTTTTTCATTACTCTGCTATGATAGGGGCTGATAAAATTTCCAAAGTTAGCGACATGCTATCATTTTTTCTCTACAGTAAACTGTGTATCTTGAGATATGCTAAAACTTCATCCCTAATCCACCTTCCAAATAAAAATCTGCCTTCTGTGTTAATACAGCGGTCCTCATTTCAAATTATAGAATAGATACTTTGTGATATAATAAATTGTTTATAAAATCTCTAAAAATTCCGGTGAAGAATGACTAAGGTGAGAAGGAACATTAACAAATATCATGTTGGAATTAATAAAATGTTACACTGATAAGACTTGAGGGGAACAAACTCAAATAGTTATAGGGGTTGAGTCCTGGTTAAAAGAAGGAGTACTATACAATGAGGTTTTCCCTAAAGGTTATAGAATGTACCACATAGATAGAGGAGCAACTGGGGGAAGGGTATTCAGAGTGGTTGTTAAGACTACTACAGTTCACTGGTGTTCAGAGGTCTTGACCATGAGTTACCTGGGGTAGACTTCTGTGGAAATAAATAGAAAAAGTCAGGGTGTTGGCTGCATACCATAGTGGAAGAATGAATGATGAAGATTAGGTTCTTGGGGAGAAACTAAATTCTTATCAGAGTTCAGAAGTGAGCATAAAACAGTAATTATTGGTGAGGATTTAAACTTATAAGGATTTAATTGGGTAGGAAATAAGATTAATAACACAAGGGTACTTAGATTTGCAAATATGTTAGTAAGAGGAGGCTTTCCCCAAGTGGTTTAGCAGAATCAAGGGAACCAAACAAGTTGGATATCTTCCTAATAAAGTCTGATGATAACCTGAATAGGGGTGAAGTAACTGAAGGAATAAGTGATAACAATGCAGTACTGATAGATGTAAGGGGATTCAGTAAACCAGGGGACAGAAATGAAAGGGGAAATAGATAAAGTTATAAAAAAGGCACAAATTCTGGAACTAAAAAGATATTTCAGGGTTAATTTTATTAAATTGAAGAATGGCTCAAGTACAGTGGAGACGAGGTAGGTAGAGTTCAAGGAAACGATAAAAATAAAGGTGAAAAATAAAGAGAAGTAAAGAATTTACGTACTATAACAGGGAGGTAAATAGGTTAGTGAGATGAGAAGATAACAGAGTGAAGAAACAGCAAGGCAGAAGGAATTACTGAAACAACTAAACAAGGAATTAATAATGTCGAAGAAACTGGCCAAGGATGAGTTTATGAAGTATATTATTGGTATATTCAACTAAGTCTGGATACTCGTTTACCAGATGACTAGAAAAGTGTGACAGTAGTTCCAGGCCATAAAGGATGGGTGAACAGTAGAGTCGAAAACTCCAATCAGTTTATCAATAGTGGAAGGTAAATTAATGGAGAGATTAATATGCAACAATATCAGACGTGTCATTGAGGAATGAGAGTAGTTTTCAACTCTAAAACTTGACTTTAGACAAGGAAATTCATGTAAATCTCAGTTAAGAGCATATATGCAATATTTTTCTACCAAATGGACAGGGGAGGTCTAGTTGATAGTGTAGTATGGGATCATTTGACAGGTGGGCAATAAAATGTTGCTAAATGAGGTAAAAACTATTGGAGTTGATGAAAAAGTAGAAAAAGTAGAAGAATTCCTAAAAGGTAGATAACAAATGTTAGGGTAGAAAAAGAAGGAGGAGTGAACATGGGAGTTCCACAGGGTAATGTATTGGGACCATTGCTATTCATTATTCAATTGAATGGTTGTGTTAAGGTTTACTGTCAGAAATTAGATTGTTTGCAGATGACTTAATGTTATATAAAAAGCATCACAATGTTAGAATACAGAAAAAATCTGCAGGTTGCTTTAGCTATGATAGCTAGCTGGGTGAGTCAACATGGGATGAAGGTAAATGCAAAGAAGAGTCAGCTTATTAGGTACACAGATAAAAAACGAAAGGTTGATTATGATTCTAAAGTGGGGAAAGAGCTACTTATTGAAGACCAAAAATGTAAATACCTCTTGAGCAGATAGTGTGGAAAGGGTTCAAAATCGTTCACCTGTTGGAAATAGTGATAAGGGGATGCACTAGAGAAAGGAATTGAGGTACAAAACTTTGTACAGATCACTGCTGGAATATGGTGGTGTAGTATGGGACCCACATTTTGGGTATCAAATACAGAAGTTGGAGGGCGTTCAGAGAAGCCATGCCAGATTTGTATTTGGAAATTACGATACTACACAATAGTTAACTAATATGATTAAGGTGCTGGAATGGGATTCATTGGAGGATAGGAGGTGGGTAAAGAAAGTAATGAGAGGGTACAAGGCATACAGTGGCGATCAAGCATGAAAATATATTGGTGGGAAAATTAAGAGAGGTGCATGGAAGGGTGAAGATGACCATGACCACAAGCTGGCGCGTTATTTCAGGCACAAGGGTGTAGGATGATTCTCTTTTTTAGGTAAGGGTGTCTGAGATTGGAATAAGTCACCAAAAGAAATGTTGAATAATTTATCAAAAATGTTGAAAGAATTTAAAGTTGAAGTTTGTAGAGGGCAAATATAGGAGGGTGAGGGAAATTTTGGGAAGATGGGTGTGTACGGAAATTTCCAAGAAAGCGTTCTCTCCAATGCAATTAAATTAAATTGCCCCTGAGTAGCGGATCTCTAGTAGCCTGTGTGCATGTCAGTGACCCTGGTTGAAATCAGGAAATGTCGAAAAAGCAGCGTCATTTTGAGCTGCTATAATTAATAAAACTCTGTGAGAAAATAAAAAAAAAAACACTGCAGAGAATTTTGGTATGATTCAAGAGGCCTATCAAGACGAACTTATATCACGTGCAATGTGTTACAAGAAGTTTAAAAATGGCCGCGAGGAAAGCATGATCATTGTTTTCTTTGATGATAAAGGATTGATCCACAAAGAATTTGTTTCTGCAGGTCAGACTGTCACAGTTCAGTTTTACGCCGAAGTGCTCTGCCATTTGATGGATCGAGTCCATTTCGTCCACCCGGAGATCAAAGATAATTGGGTTCATTACCACGACAATGCACCCTGTGCAATGTTACTCACCGACGGCGAAGTTCTGGCCATGTTCATTGTGGCAATATTGCCACAGCCCCTACTTAGCCCCCGCGACTTCTTTTTGCTCTCCCGAATCAAGAAAGACCGGAAAAGGAAGCGAATCAACACGATTCCAGCGGTGCAGGCATCTTCGAGGTCCCTTGATAGCATTTCGCGCGAAGAATGCCAGAGAGCAAATGAACAATGGAAAAATACGGGCAGTGGTGTGCTGATGCCGATGAGTCATATTTCGAAATTTTTAGTACCCTCTACAAAACGTGTTTATAAATTTTTTGTTCCATGACCAGTCTTGAAACTTTGTGAACGCACCTTATATAGCGCAAACACGAATATAGTTCCAAATCAGATATAATGAGCACATGAGAGCTGTAAAGGACAGTAACCATTCAACATTCGCTGAACACCTCAGAGAAAATGACCATTCACCACCAACGATAAAGATAGATATGCAAATTCTTACTGTCATCTACTACAAGCGCAAGGAATCACTATATAAGAAATCTTCCATATTCAGAAAGCAAAAATTAAAGGGAAACAAGTTATGAATGAGCAAGTAAACTCACTAATCAAGTGATATTCTAGCTGATATACACAAACTCGACAGACAAAACAAAATAAACACAAATATCTAATAAACACATGCATAAATATAAAAGAGATTAAGAGAAACATCACTCATGCACGCACTTTCAAAACAGCATGAAGCGCGACATAAACAAACATAATGGCCACAGCAGACAACCAAGTAAAAGAGTACCGTTTCAAATTACGGGGATGTACAGACACAAATAGTAAACAACCAGTAGTAGGTAAATTCAATCATAGAGAATAATTCAACTTTATAATCATGTAAAAATATAATTTAATATGTCCGTAAAACTATATAAAACTTTAAAGTAGATTCGTCGCTGATGATGCCTCGATGAGGGGTGAAACGCGTACGACGCAGCAATAAAAAAAATACAAAGCAGTTGCATTGGTGTTATCTTTCTAACTAGTAATTCGCAGAAAAGTGTTTGCTAATATTTAATGATATAATACAGGGGTGGCCAACCCACGGCTCACCTTGAACATTTTTCCGGCCCGCGGGGTTCATCACACTTTAACAAATTATTTTTTATATTTCATTTTTAGTTTTATAGATTTCTTTACAATGTGCGTTTAGTCTTATTATTATATTAGATATGTTTACATGTAAGAATAATAGTAAACACAATAATACTAACTCATTATGTATCAATTTATTACTCAAAAAAATATCTAATATGGAGACACATAATTTTATATGCGGCCCGCGGAATTATAATGCATTTCCAAAGTGGCACACAAGATCATTTAGGTTGGCCACCCCTGGTATATAATATGTCTTGCTTCCAGCCAAATAAGATTTAAAACGTT
>JARYHS010003666.1:0-14880 GCA_031002005.1 Vandiemenella viatica
ATGACACACGTGACTGTCTCACACGATGACCTGGCCATTCCCGAAGACACTCCAGTTAACAACACGTATCGTCTACAATTTCGCTTAATTAAATATATAGGAAGCAAAGTTGTTTCTCGTACTTTCCAGATATTTCCTTTACATCTTTTACTATATCTGTTGACAAAAATAATTATTTTGTCACTCGGTGTGTATATAATGTAACAGAACTTTGTGATTAAAATAAGGAAGTATATTTTACAATTCACACTGAAACCAAATTTAAATTGCAATTGAACCTACAGTGATGGAATTAACAAAGTTTTTTTTTTTCCTGAGAAGTAGCGTCCCTGTTATTGCTTTCCGTCATCGACATCTTGCTCTTACTCTTTACATTAATGGGAGGAACTCTGAAAACAAGGCGAAGAGGACGATAGATTATTGTATCTCACACATGTAATTAAGGACGTTCATATCAAAGCGTTTCAGGAAAATAATAGTTGACTATCACGAGGTCTCATGAGGAATAGTTTTTTTATTTTTTATTTTCTGGGCCTACACTGTGACGTGCAATCTGAACAACGAAACGTCCTGGCGTGGTTCAGAACTCTTAAAAATTGCTGGCCCAACTGGGAATTCAATTCATAACCCTGAGCCATAAGAGCAGGCTGTTTAATTTTTTACAATATCTCTTATTGTTTTAATTTCACCTTCAGAACCATTAATCTTGTGTTTATAGCACATACTTTTAGATTCTTTAATAAACCTTTTCAATATTTTGCAGTACTGCTTGTTATGTGTTCCTAGAGGCAGTATATAACCTTTTTAGTATTTTACAAATCCACGATATTCTAATCCCCACAGTTATCCATGGTTTTTCTTCTTTTAAGAAGGACGACACAATTGCAAGGGAAGCAACTTGCAAAGTAGTTAATACAATATTATAAAAACGTATTTTTTATTTTTACCTTGTACACTGTAAACAAGTTTCCAGTTTGTGGTATTATGGAAATTTATAAAATAACAGATTTATTATTGGCTGGAGTTAAAAAAATTACTCTTAGAACTCGCTCCTATTAAAGTGTTGGTAGTTAATAACTGAGCACCATGATCTGAAAGTCCATTATTAAATCATAGAATTTTGAGGTGTCTAGGAAAACATTATATAGCCGAGTAGCTATTATTTATTATTATAGTGGAAAAATTAACCACCTGCGGTAGATTATATGATCTATCTAATAATTCCAATTTTACTTTACAGCGTAAACTATTTTAAAAAATCTGTGTTAATAATAGTAGTAATTGATAAAACTGCAATGCAGCGCCCACTCCGGTGGCAATCTCCTACACCCCTCTTCTCCTCTCCTCTTCCAACCTACTTTGCCCTCTACTAATTTTTACTTTAAATTCATTCAGTGTTTCCGAAAATTATTCATCACTTCTCTTGACAATTTACTCCAGTCCCTACAAAAGAAAATTTTCCCACACCTTATGGCTGAAATGTTTTCGAAAATTGGCAACAGTAAAAAAAAAAGAAGGTTGGAACCTATCCGCTAGACCAGTGGTTCCCAGTTAGTGGTACGCCTGACGCCAGGAGTAAGTGAGGTTATAACTGAAAAAAAAAAAAATATGGGAACATTACTATTATCAAATTATTTTAAGGCAGTCAGAATCTATTTGTGTCTCTAATGAAGTAATTGTACAAAGCACTCGATACTCTTGAACGCAGAGGCTCAGACAGCCTTAAGAGGTTCGCAAAGTTTAACTCTCTGGAGAAAAAAATGATTGGGAACGACTGCTCCAGCCCGTGTATCAAAATAACCGAAACTTTGTGTAGCTAACAATGTGTTTATACAGTCTGATAAGGCTAAAATAGTATAATGTTCGTTTTAGTTAATAATACATATCGTAGCAATAATTTATGCGTGCTATTAAAACCTTGTGGTTTATTACTGTGTATTTTAGCTGTGATATCAGTGATAAACAGGATGCCAGGTGCGGTGTTCCTGTAGCCACGCCTTCCTTCCGCTCAGGTCGGTGTCCTTCAAGAGGCTCAGCGGTCGAGCTGCCGCTGCTATTTACTATTAACTACTATCTGTCTGTAGTGGAACATGTGGCTCAGTGGCATTTAAGTTACGAAGGTCGATTTAGATTTTAGAGTAAAAGCCTAATAATTTACGAAGAAAAGTTAGTTTAAAAAAGCACTTCACCAGCATCATCTCCCACGCTATCCCGCTAATTCTCACGCTACCCACTTAAAATGGTTTTTTAACGGAGCACAATCACATACCCCCCCCCCCAAATGGCTTTACGATCACATAAATCGTAATGGGTTTTTCCTGGCCTAACCCGTTTAAGGGACCATAACTACAGCCAGAGTAACAATGACTGCCCACCGATGTCTTACCCATTCGTCTTTCTAATATTCAGCGTTTGTGTGACAGCCTAATTTATAAACCTTCAAACCTCTTCATACCAAAAAAAAAAAAAAAAAAAAAAAAAAAAAGGATTGGCGAACAAGGCATGATTATTCAGATACATTTACCCACACTGCTGTTGTATTGTGTACACTCTGAAGTACTCTCGTTCGATTAAACTGTTGGCCTGGCATAGCATGCCTCCAGAGATGTCTTGGGTTCAATTAATCGAAGTATCTACGAGTTGCATATGTCTGAAGGATCGCAGATTCCTAAAAATGACATCTCCAGCAGGTCATCCGCCACCAGAGATAAAAGTCTAGTCCAGGCGCTCGCGTTTTGTTTTAATATTCACAGTTTTGCTGTAGCTGTCGGCTCCAGCTGACCTCTGAATTTTATTAAAAAATTTCTATACGTGTTAATTTTTTCTGAACGTTATCCAAAGGGCCTCACAATATCAACTAAAATATATTCGGATTTGTAACACTCATTCATTTTTGAAATTACACGAATACTTGTGTATATATATATATATATATATATATATATATATATATATATATTGGTTCCTCTCACTCTGGTGAATAATATATTAAAATTCCAATAATTTTGGGGAAATTTTTATTTTCTGTACGTCTTTTATTTTCGAGTTTAGATCATAATATATATTTACAATTCAGGAACTGTAAGTTGGATAATTCTAAATAATTGGATTTGTTGTAACTATTTTACTTTTGAGTTTACATGCCAATATATTTAGCATTTGTGTTTGTTCTCTTCAAGACATTTCGTTTCATACATGGTTTATTCACATAGCAATTGCGATAAGTAATAGTATTTTGGATTTGTCATATCTCACTCTTTAGTACCACAGCATATTTTTCGAAAAATTTCAAAACTGTAGATTTACCGTAATTTTTTTTTATTATTATTTTTGAGCTTAGAACCGCAATATATGCGGTGTATATGACGTTCTATTCAATATCTTTTATAGGATATATGGTACATTCTAATATGAGCAATTTGGATAGCTAACAGTGTTATTTATTTGTTATACCACATCGTATACATGTTTGTATTTTCGGAATCAACGCATTAATAATAATAATAAAAAAAAAAACGTTGCAAATTTTTTTAAAAAAATCGAAAGTTTTGGATTTTCCAGATATTTTTTATTTTGAATTTAGTGGTCCACATATGGTGTGTGTGAGTAATGTCTTCAAGACCTTCCATTTGATGTATGTTGCAATAGCACCCAAGCAATTTTGTTTATTTCACTTTGCTGCGGGCCAATGTGGACAGTTTTAAAATATAGTGTTTACAACAGTGGCAGATCACTGTATACCGAGTCATCCACTACACACCTCTGTCCCGCAGGCTTTGTCTACGTAGTACTGTGAGCTCCTCGCATCTGTGAACCTCACCCCCGTCTCGGATGGAGAGAGATTGGATTCTCAGTGCACTTGTCTCTCATATACTTGGAGGAGTCAGACATGGCAATTCTGTGCAAAGATACTGGACGTTGGATTTTTTAGTTTAAAGCCCCCATTTGGCACGTTTCATTTGACAATCGCAGTGATGGCCAAAATCAATTCTGAATAAATTTAAAGAATTCATTACGACCAGTGACGAATACTACACAAAAGTTTTTATCGTATTGAGAAAGCTCATAACTGAGGGAACTTAGGGAGAATTTCCATCTAACTGGGAATGATGAAACATATGTGCTAATGTGTGTTTTAGACTTTTTGTGAAACTTTCTGGGGCAATATTTGCTGAATCGCCCGGTTATTGGATGTGAATTACCACTTCGTAGGTTGGTTGTTGCATATAGGGAAACGCGGGTTCGATAGCCGTTGCGTCCATGGAAGTTCGATTTCTTTTTTCAATTTTAAAGGATTCCAAATATTTCGTCGAGTGATGCACAGGAAATTTGTTTAAAAAATATCTCGCTCCATCTGGACAAGCATCCTGGAGGGTGCGAGTTCAAATCTCAGTCCGATTTTCCGTTCCAAACTTGAAAGTCTGCATGTTCTCCGTTAAAGGCCTCAGTTACACGTGGTGAACCTCACTCCCATTAAGTGTTTGTACCGAGCGTGGTAGGTCAGTGGTAACTCTCTGGCCTCACTTTCAGAAAGGCGTGGGTTTGAATCCCGATTCAGCCATCAAGATCTGGGTTTTCCATGGTTACCCATATCATTTCAAGTGATTGCCGGGATGGTTCCTGCATTTACAAGTAGCTGTATCACAATCCCGTAGTAAATATCATGTACGACTAACTGAACTTCCATCTTCAACGATATTGATTTACTTGAGAAACTACAGTGCTGAAACAAGTTGAAATTTCAGTGTTTAGCCGCCGCATTTCTCAGACAGCGCGGGCGTCAGTGGTTCGATTCCGACGAGGTCGAGGATTTTCGTCGAAGCTAAGACGTCCGGAACTGTCCTCCAGGCTCACTCAGCGCGCTATCAGATGAGTGCCGTGGATGAACTCTGCGGAAAAATATTCGCAGGATTGTGGCACCGGCCCCATCGCCTCCATCTCTAGTGCTCAAGGTCAATCCTGAGTGTGGAGCTCTACCTCCACACACCCTGCGGATAACAGCTGCAAAGCTGAAAGAACCCCCTAAGAAAAAAATAATCGAATGTATATTAAATACATAACGAAAAGACTCTTAGACCACTCAAACACCCTGGCTGACAGATGGGAATCAGTGAATCATTTTGTGTCTTTGGTAAAAGCAAGCCTGATACGACCTGATACGACTGATTGTTTGCGTATGGTGACTGGAGAGGTAAAGAATAACACTGCTGAAACAATTCGAATGCCCGTCTGACCATCCAGATTATGGTTTTCCATGGTTTCCTCAAATTGCACCAGACAAATACCGCGACCATTACTTTAAAGGACCAAGGCCGATATCCTTCCCGTTCCTTTCCCCCCAATCCTTTATCTTGACTTCGACGAGGCGTAAAGTAAAACAAAAAACTGTATTAGTTTGTGGAATCTACTGCAAAACACAATCAGTAATCGAAATGATAATGGAGCAGGATCGGGATTTATTCGAAGGCAGAAGGAGGTTGAGAGAGTTGTGGAAGCTGTGTGATGTTGAAGAAGCTTTGTAGGATATTGGTAGAAGAATGAGGAATTTTTCATGGAAAGGAAGAAATGACGATGACTAAAAGCTGGAACTCGATTTCATAGATAAGGTTGTAGGAAAATTTTCTTCTGTAGATACAAGACTCATGACGTAAATTAATCATTAAAATTATAATTCTTAATGTCGAAGGTAGTGGGATGGCAAAATTAAGTCAAAAATTTATAATTGTAAATGAATAAGGAAAGGCAACACGCATGTGTAAGAAAGTTGTGACCATAGCATTCACTGGTTCACAATTCAGTCATGTTGAAATAAACCAAGCAAAAGGCAGTGGTCCCTCTGTTTCAGGTATTAGTGGTGATCAGTCGCCTGCTTGCCACCTGCTGCTCGGTACTGGCTGTGAGCGTGCCGCCTGATGGCTACACTGTTGGGTCATCGATGCTGGTGGCTGTTGACGGTGAAACTGGTGCACCGCACAAAACACAAGAGTCCATGCAGACTGGATCAGCTTGCGAAGGAATTTGCGTATGTTGAGAGTTACCGCAAGGTGTCGGTTAACTGTCATGACCGACGCCTGGTTCAGGTGCCACGGTTGGACGTGAAGAAGCGAATCTCGACAATTATCTTATCCAAGAATTCCATCACAACACTTGACGCAACATTCGTACAGGATGTACAGTACGTTTTGTTTAAACTTTTTTGTTATAGTTTAACTGTAAACATTGACAGTTAACCATATGCAGATATTTGGTGAAGCACCTTCATACTGATTATGGGGAGCTCGCCACCTTCACATAATTTCCGTCTACCGTATCTAATCCAAATCAGCAGTTTGAATCTCGATGGTTGAGGTTACTGTATATCCACTTATTGTATACCCTGTTCAATTTAAAATAAATCAGTTTGTTATTTAATTAGTTCTGAAGCATTAAAATAAAACTTGCTAGTAATCGGAATAAGTTACCATGAGAAATGAATAATTTAGCAAAAATGTTGAAAGAATTTAAATAGGGCAAAAATAGGTGGGTACATGGGAGGCGAAAAACGGGTTTTTGTTAAAATGCCACAGAACGTGCGCTCATCGCTGTTAAATTAAATAAAATAATAATTATATGTAAATAAGTTAGTTTTGTTTACTTTATAATTAGACAGTGTCAATATTTTGAATTCCACTATCGGTATTTTAAATTTCACCTTAGGTTCAGCATAGAAAGTTTAGAAAATCGTAAATTACGATGATTAGCCAGTTCTGTCTGAAATATAAATGTCGTTTAATTATTTTCTATAATATTATGGTAAAAATTTGATAGAATTTAAAAGTATATATATATATTTATATATATTCACGATAACACTAATTAGTATCGATCTGTTAAAATCTACTTTATGTTTAATTTTAAACTTCATTAGCGTAAGTCTTATTTATTGTCCTTAAGTACTTTTACCTTGTTATTACCAACAATAAAACAATTGAGGAATAAAGCTTCAAACTAAAAACAAATTAGTTAAATGTAGAGTATTTCTTTTTATTAAACTATCAGTTAAATAATATATATGTATAATATCGCATTTTCTTCCTTAAACTTGTTTAAAAGAGCTGGTGGTTTTTATTTTTGGGAAAATCGCGCCTGGAAAGTGTAGCGCCTGTCACAGATGTGTGGTGAATGATTTGGATTGCAGTGAGTGTAAAAAACGATTTCACTAAGAATGTAGAAAAGAGGGAAAATGAATTAAATAAGACTTTTATGATATTTTCCGCTCTATTTTAGGGTTAGAAACCTGTTAGAAAAGGCTAGGAAGCTTTAAAAGCAGAATAGTGTCACAACAGGATTTAATAATTTTAATTTTTCTGCTATAGATCGCTTCGTCCGGTGGCAACTTTTCTACTCATCTATTTTTCCGCTTTTCTTTTCCCACCTCTTTTTCTACTAAATAGAATTTGAAATTCATTTAGAGTTTTCGGTAAATTATTAATCACTTCACTCGATAATTTATTACAATCTCTGACCTCGTAGCTACGAAAGAAAATCTTTCCACACCCTTATACCTGAAATCTAATGGAATTTGTGGTCATGGTCAACATTTCACGCAACTTTCCTGATTCTTCCACCCATATATCTCCACGCCTCATCACCAATATACGCCGCCTACACTCATGACTGTTTTCACCCTCCTCCTGTCTTCCAATGAATCCCATTTCAGCTCCATTATTATATTACTTAATAATTGTGTTCTACAGTAATTTTCAGAGACAAATATAGCAGTACATCTTTCAAATCCTGTATTTTATACCCAAAATATGGGTCCCATACTACACTATCTTATTGAACCAATAGTTACTTTAACCCAATCCCCTTACTTCTCTAGTACATCCCTTCATCACTCTCTCCAACAAGTAAAGGATGAGACGATCAGGGAGATGGGCAAAACGATCAGAAAGAAGTGTGAAACAGTTATGGACCTACAGGCTCAGCCAACAGATGTGGAAAGGATAGATGACGAGATTAGTGGGATGGATTAATATGCTGGTTGGAAGCTGGAAATAGGCCATGGGAGAAATAGGATTAACAGGAAGAAGGTGTCAGTTACTTCAGATATTGTAGGAGAAATAGGTATGACCTGTTACCTAAGTCAGATGGGAAAGAGCATCGAGTAGAGGTAGGAGTTGGTAAGGTGCAGCAGGCCTTTAGGAATAAAAATGTAGAATGAAAAAGTAGGGGAAAATGTTCTGCTGCTATTTAGTAGCCATGGGAGAGGTGTAGGCCGTCTTCTGCAGGATATGTCAGGCACAGGCAGGGCAACATTAGGACTTGTGATTGAGCATACAGTTTCGTATATTAGGGATTTCACTCAGGAGGATACAATAGTAACAGTTGGAGGTGCGGGAAATATATTGGTAGGGACACAAGTTACACTATTGAGAGTGACCTGAGGAAAGTGGAGAAGGTGGCGCAGCCCTCATACAGGTAATGAGTCGCCGTGATCGGCTGTGAGGCGGGTAAGCGGGCTTCCATTAATTCTCTGGTGAGATCTGGTCTGAACCCTCACCCCCTAAGATGTCGTGAGATTTTGACGGACCGCCCCCCCCCCCCACTGATTGACCTTTTTTTAGCTCTCCTACTTCCGAGTGTGGTTATACGCCTCTTCTCCCCCCCCCCCAAGTCGACATCCGTGTCGTTAATAGACCTTTCTTTTAACTCTACAGTCCTTCAAGAATTTCAAAAGCTCACGCGAGAGTTCCGTCGCCCCCTCCCCCTTGGTAAGATTTCGCTGGAGCCCCCCCCCCTACATTGTACCTCACGTAATTAATGGACGCTCCCTAAGCAAGTATACTGAGATGCTTCTTGGGAAAGGCCATAGTTCTGTCTTGGATGCAGTATTAGCCATACTTCCCCACTTTCTTCATGAATTTTTATATTATACTCTTTCACGGTTTCATGTAAATTATTTACCATTTCGCTTAGTAATTTTTCCAATACCTAACCACACCGCCAACAAAAGAAAATTTTCCATCATTCTTACGCTTCAAATCGAGAGCCACTCGTGGTGAAGTCAACCCTTCTCATCCAAGTACTCATTCCTCGACTCTACGTACTTTATCCTCCTCCTGTCTTCCACTGATTAACAAAACAGCTCCTTTGTCATATCAGTTACCCATTATGTTCTGCGGTAATTTCCACAGAAGAATCAAGCTTTTCTGTATTTTGATAGGTTTCAGGTTGTATGAAATGAATCCCTTAGCACTTTTGTTATTTTTCTTTCAAGACGCCGACTCCGCCCAAAGATATTAAGTACAAATGTGAACAAATGTTTCGGCGATTAAGCTCACACCCGGAGACACTGACTGACAACTAACCCTGCGCGCTCAAATAGGCTCTTTAAAAACATCCAGAATTGTTGAATAAGTTCCCTCCGAAGTTTTTCGAATTCTAACATACTTTAACAATTAAATCCATACAAAAACAATCAGAATTAATACTTAATCATTCACGACCATCGAAATTAAAGACATTTACAAGTGTTTACACACAAAATTATCTACATAAACCAGTCCAAACCATAACAAATTGTCCTCAAATCATCGTATCTCACATAAAAAATTAGAATTACAAACTTTTAATCACATTCATAATACTGTCCATGGATATATTAAACAGTATTTACATATTTTATCTCTCCATGAAACAATGTTCATTGACAAAAAATTAATTACATGGAAAATATGTAAAATCATAATTAATCAACTCCCAGCTTGCTACACATAATTCCTAAAACAACATTTCATAAAATCGATTGGGTCTGAAGGTTGTTATTGATAAACATGTGCTTTCCGTAATACACCATATTACTCATGATATCGTCAAACCATCCTTATGTATCTCAGGTCCCTTACTTCCATCGTACATCCCCTCATCCTCTATTCCTGAAATGCAGGATTTTCTAACCTTCCTATGCAGCCTGCTAAGTGTCCCGAGCAATCGAATTTATAATCAAAAGCTACAACGAGATATTTACATTTTGTGTTCTCGATAAACAATTCTTCTTCCCCCATGTAATGATACAACACTTTTTTCCTATATGTTAACAAAAAAAGTCACTATTACTATTATTATTACTCCCCTATTCACTAAAAGTGCGCGGTGGAGGGTGCATTGCACCTATCCGAATGGGTAATAGTTTGGAAGGAATATACGGGATATGGCAGGAGGCGCCCATGGGCTATTGTGAGGAACCATTACAGCATTCGCCTGGTGTGATCCGGGAAAACCATGGAAAACCCAGATCAGGATGGCCGGAGTGCTTTATCGAAAGCTACTACTGTCGGATTTTAAGCTTAGTCGCCGGTAAATCCTTTCTATTCTATTCCCTAAACGCTCGTGGGAAAAATGAGTACTGAAATGAATCGGTTCTGGCCCTGATTTCTCTTATCTTATTTTTGTGGTCATTCCGAGATATGAATGTTGCTTCTTGGACCTTCTCTAATGCCTCCATTAATCCCTTTTGATGGGGACCTCATACAGAATAACAATATTCTAAGTGAGGACGCACTAGTGACTTGTATGCAATCGATTTAACTTCCGGAGTGCATTGTTTTAAATTACGACCTAGAAATCAGAGCATACAATTTGCTTTCCCAGTTACATTCTGCATATGCTCATTCCACAACAAATTATTACAAATTGTTACCCTTAGGTATTTAGTGAAATCCACCGTTCTAAGGACAGTACCATTAATTGTATATTTAGAGCTAAATGGTGTCACCTTTTTACTTACACGCTTGACCTGGCACTTTTTAGCGTTTAATTCCAACTGTCGGTCTTTTCACCATGCAATTATTTTCATAATGTGCCACTTATTTTCAATCGAAACATATATACCCACTTATATATCTTGTCCACTCTTCATAATCTTTTGCCCGTCACAGTTTTAATCCTAACAAATTAAAATACGCATTCTTTAGTTGTCATTATTTGTGAGAGTAAATCAAATCATTCGTTAGAATAATGGATACCACAGAGCTTGGCGAGGTGATCAATAATTTTCTGTTTCGCAATTGGGAGGAAAAAGTTTCGAAACCTCGTCTAATAATCCTCATTTTTGTTTCCATGGTTTTTCGAATTCAGACAAGGCAAACGCATGGATGCTTTCTTGTAGAAAGCCCAAATTCCTTGCCGTTCCTTACCCTCATTCTTTCTCGGCTCTAATTGTCTCAACATCGACGATGAGAAAGCCACAAACAAACAAAACGATAATTAAATATGAACAGTGCAAATACACTAGCCTGCGGACTCCTTTCTTCACTTCCAACTCTTTTGATGCTGAGTTTCCCACTCTATCATCCTAGTCAGCGTGTGGTATGCGGCGGCTAGCCTCACAAAGCATTAGCACATCGGCAAGAAGGCATAACGCCTACTGAGCGGTTAGGCTATTGACTACCTAGTGTCGCGTGCCATGAAAAAGGGGGGGGGGGAAGGAGATTATTAATATGGTATATTTTCATCACTTAATAAAATATGAAAATGATGTGGCAGCAAAATGGAAAGGAGACAACTATTATATTAAGTTCGGTTCGTAAATTAAGTTCCTTTTGTAAGATATAAAAGCCATTATTTAGGAGGCAATAAACTGATAGAACAAAGGAGATGTAATACATCTCCTCATCACCGTATTGACCAAATTAGGAGTTGGGATTCACAGCAACCCGAAGCCGCTGGCGAGCCCTTTAAAGACCCTGGATGGTCCTGGCCATTCCAGAAATCGCGTCCGATGAGCCAGACCTCAAGGAATTCCGGAGGACGTAGATCCCGCTTAAGATCTGTCTTAAAAAAAAAAAAAAAAAAAAAAAAAAAAAAAAAAAAAAAAAAAAAAAAAAAAAAAACTGACTTTTATACCGTAGTTAGCAGTAGCGAAGTATAATTTGTAGTAAAATAGTGGTGGTGGATTAATTAAAGGGTTGTATTATTATTATGCTTTATCTTATTGTTATTATTATGTATTACCTTTTATTTTATTGAAATTTAACCCAAATGCAGTAAAGTATTTACATTTTTATGTTTTTTATATTGTCATTTGGAGAAATTGATTTAGCATCGGTAGCAACTGAATTTATTTGGCTTATAAATGTTTGCACCGACTCACATAATGACTATCATCCCCATCGTTCTTCCCAGATTACTGGGGGAGTTAGAATCTATCAACCTGAACTTCAATCCTCTGCGACTGGTTTCTGGTCCTATACTGAGGTCTAATTCCCTCAAGAGCCTGTGGATGGCCAACTGTGGGCTGGAACTCATCGACCCAGACGCGTTCAGCGAGCTGCCAGCTCTCGAGGTTCTCGACCTGATGAACAACAGGATAACTACTCTGACCGTGAGGGTGAGTGACGTCAGGCATCTGACAAAAAGTTAGATATATATAGCATATGGCGCCGTGAGTGATAAGAGCTACATCAGTATGAGTTCTTTGATGGTACTATACAAGAAAGCCAGTTTCTTTGTCATACAACCTACATATTTTTTAGAAACTGATATTCTGCTCAACATGTTCATGCACATTGTGGTCGACCTATTTCAGTTGAAGACAACTGATTTTATGCTTAAACTTCTTTAATGAGAGGGAACATTCATAGAAAGTTTCTCCCAATACTAGTCGCCTTAACTATTAACTGTTGTATATCTAACAGCACTTCTCGAGACTGGATGGTCTGACGTCATTGTGGCTGCACAAAAACCCACTGCGCTGCGGTTGTCCTCTGCAGAGACTGCGAGAGTACTGCGACCAGAAGGGCATCACCATTTTCATTATGGTCCACTGCGAGGACGCGGCGGGGCAGTCCATCCTGTTGTCGCACATGACTGGCTACTGCCCACCGCCAACACAGGTACAACACATTACTTATTAGGTGCCTACTGCATTATTTAACTTTTTTTTACTTTCTACAACTCGATGCAATATGTAAGTGATGATTTATCAAAACTCAGTCATTATGCTAAGCAGCTTAAGATTTATATTTAACAATACACTTAATTACTTAGCCTCCATACGTTAATTAAACTATCAACTACGTTGTGAAGTATAAAAGCTTTCCCAACATACTTCAGTTTTTATGGCACGCAAAACCCTTTTGACCGGTATTTTACCATTTTTTCATTTCCGCCAACCAAGTTTAATTTTTTCCTTTAAAACATTTATATTTCAAGTTCCATAATTCAATTTTTTTTTATTTAATTTCGATGTAATGGACTCTTAGGTGACAATTTACATAGACACACATTTTCCCCACTCTTGTACCCACCTACTTTTGCTCTGTACAATTTTAAATGTGTACTCCTTCAGAGTTTCTGGTAAATTATTTATCACTTCCATTGATAATTCATACCAGTTGTAGCATGACAACCATGGAGGAAGGAAATATATGGAGACGACGCAAGAGACCTTCACCACGCATTGAAGTGAAGCAGGGCGGTGGAGGAGTGGGGGGGGGGGCATGGCCGGAGTGGAGGGGGCATGGCCGCTTCCATACAGACACGGGGAATATGTACAAAAACCTCAAGGGGACTCTAGGATAAAGGTGACGCCGATATCTGGTGATGGATTATTATGTAACACGATATGAAAAATAAAAAATGAAGAATACAATTTTTTGATATCCTTCTTAGTTTTCGAGATATTCTGTCTGTCACAAATGTGAAATGGTTTTGGTTGAAATTCAGAAGAAAAAATTGGTCAAAGTCAAATTTGATGACGGATTCTTATTTAAAAAGACGAGACAAATGAAAATAAAGAATAATTTTTTTCGATATCTCACCTAGTTCTAGAGATATACTGTATCAAAAGTGAGGTGTCTTGAGTTGAAATGGAGAAGAAAAATTTCGCAAAAGTCAAATTTAATGATCGATTCTTATGTAACACGACGAGACAAATCGAAAATAAAGAATAAAATTTTCGATATCTTGCTTAGTTTTCGGGATATACTGGGAACATCACAATTGTTTGGAAGCGCAATATCGCCGCTGCCGCCACTGCGCATGAGCCTGCTTCACCAAATCAACGACACTTCTCCTCCATATATTTCCTTCCTCCATGGGAACAACAGCTGACGAACAGCGACGTAAACAATGGCACGTGTTTCGACAAGCAGCCGGGTGAATACATCGAAAAGATAGGAATTACAACCCATATATTACCCTAGAAATTCAATAACAATTATTCTTAAATAATACCTTTTCATTTCCTTTGAAATTTCTTTAACAAAAGCTAAATTTTTACCCTTTCTGTCATCGGTGATGACAAAAAAATACTTCTTATCATAACAGACAAGAAAACCTTTGACTGTTAGTAAAGTGAATGATTTGCTTTTGAGTAGTTTTGAACTTCTGCATGTCCAGTAGTTTGTTTAGTCAGTATCTCTCACTTGTTTACTTTCAAGTCTTGGCGTATTTGAGCCGAAATATTTTTTCTTAACTGTTTTTTCTTCGGAGCGACTAATAATGGAAGGTGTCTCGAAAGGTGGTGATATATCTATGAGTGATTTGTTCAATCTCATTCATTCGAAAAAAAAATGACTACCTTAAGCTTCACACTAAATTAGAAGAATGTTTCTCTGCCCTTCAGGCTGACATTCACTCACTAAAGGAAGACAATCGTGCCCTTCATGCTAAAACAGTTACTGAGCCCTTAAGGCAGAATTTAAGACTGAAAATAGCAAATTAGTAGACTCACTAAATTTGTCATTTGAGTGTAGATATGCAAAGGTCGAGAATAAACTGTGGGAGCTGCAGGGCTAGATAGTCAGTAATGGATCTCAGTTGGTTCAGATTAGGGAATATTTAGGGAATTCCGGATCTTTGCAACCTACAGATGGTGAAAGTTTCGTCTCAAGA
>JARYHS010003669.1:0-25007 GCA_031002005.1 Vandiemenella viatica
AGCTGGATTGGTTAATTTTTTGGTGGAGGGAACAGTCGAAGGTAAGAACTGTAGAGGAAGACAGATTATAATATATGAAGCAGATAATTTAGGACGTGAGTTGTAAGGGATATTTAGAGATGAGGCGGTTAGCACAAGACAGGGAGGGATGGAGGACTGCATCAAACCAGTCGAAAGACTAATGACAGCAAAAAAAAAAAAAAAAAAACAAAAAAATCATGTTACTCAGCACATAAAAGTCATTTCCAATTAACGTTCATAGTAATTAAAATGTCTCACAACTATTTTACTTTATATTAAACCTTTCGTGGACCCCCCGTCTTGGTCTACGCAGCCCGAAATTTGTATTAACTTGTCACGGACCTCCTCAGCGGTCACATGGGCCCCTGGAGTGTGTAGGAACCACTGCTGTAGTACCTTCATAAGAAAATTAAAATAAAAACGCACCAGACAATGTAACAATATCGCTCTGCATTATCTGCCTGCTTTGCATGAAGTACTTAGCAAATGAATGATTCACTATCAGCCTATGACATATGTAGTAACTACAGGCTACTAAAAATGACAGTTTGTGCCGAAGATACACCTTGTGCCAGTTTTTGTTTCCGAACACCGCGCCGCAGCGTGTTAAAACCAGTTGTATTGAACGGCACGCTAGGTTCGTTCAGTATGTTTGAAGCTCAATTTGTAGAGAGGAACCTAAATTCGACACTAATTTAGGGAACACTCAAAAAGTTAGATACATATGTTCGGCACAGATGCTATCCACACTCGAAATAATATTCTTGTTTGAACTACGGAAGTATATGCTTATACAGGGCGTTCGCCGGGAAACGCTACCCACTGTTAGCGCTACAAGGAAGATACTGCTTCCGGCATTGTTCGACTGTCGGCCGCGGACTATTTCATAATAATTACGCTTCATAAACTTGAATGTGCTAAGCATTTAAATGTGACGTAATTCATTAGCTTACCTTATAAAAGATGTGAGAATACGGTTGACCGACAGTCTCTTTTTTGTTAAAAAATGAACCCGTTTCTCTTACTTTTTTAACCAGACGCAGAATTGTTGATTTAGCTGGCAGTAAAGCGCCAGGATATTCGCGACGAAATTTACTGCGACACTTTTTAAACGACTTCTTCTTCACATATGTATCGTAGAGAAATATTCTTTGTTGCAAACTGTAACGTACCATAATTTTACTCACACTCAAACACGGTACAGATTAGTAAGAGTATGAAGCCCCAAGCCAGCCAAACCGCAAAGAAACGTTTATTCACAACACTGATTAATAAGAGACTGAAGTCACAAACTAGCTACAATGCAAAGAAACCGTTCTTAACAATGTAAGGGTCCCATTATACTGCGTCACTGCACTGTTGGGGCAGCGGAGGTGTTAAACAGTGCGGTGATTTACGGCGCCGTGTGGCGGGAGTTGGTGGCTCCACTGTCCCAGCAAGTTGCCGACGGCAACAGACTGGGAGGGTAGCGTTCCCCGGCGAACGCCCTGTATCATCGCGATCTCATCAGGACATTTGCGCTCATTACAAAGTAAAGCAAAATCGAATTAACTGAGTGTTAAAGTGCTTCCCGACGTTACGATTTCGCTTTCAAGATACGCACTATGGTAAGCACTCTCTTTATGATAGGGGTTCCAAAACTTTTTCTTACTACGCCCCCATTCCGTCAAAAGAAAAATTCCTACCTCTCCTCACCCGCAAAAATGTTATTATTAAAAAGGAAAATGTCTACTTCTCGGAGGAAACGCACTAAGTATGTGATGTTAGAATAAAGGTTTACATCTCTAAGAGGCGATGTGTAGACATAGTACTTGCAACAGTGTAAAGCTAGGGAATCGTCCACATGGGCGGCGAAGCTACTACTTAGCCCCCTCCCCCCCCCCCCCATTTTCCGATCCTTTCAGGCTGACGAGTACAGCTGACAGTGTTGCTGATTTTATGTACGGTTTTCTGGGTCATCGTATTTTCTTAAATTCGAAGTTGAAACAATTTCATGTCGACTATAGATGAACTGTCGACAATAGGTACTCTTACGTTTATTACTCAACACCATTGCCGAGCATGGTGTGTGAGCGATAACGCTCGGGCACGGCTGCGGGGGGACGCGGGTTCAGATCCCCGTCAGCCATCGAGATTTCGGTTTTTCATGGTTTCTCGAAACCACTCCTGGCGAATGCTTCGATTGTTCTTTCAAAAAGCCATAGCCGAGTTGACCTTGACGCGGAATAAATCCCACAGATAAAAATTCCACAACGTTGTACCTATGTTTTCTTCAGATACAAGGTGATTAGACAAAGTAGTAAAAGCATTGTATGATTAAGAGAAGCTAAATTGTATGCAGTACTCATTAGAACAATGTCGTTGCTTTTGGATTCTGGAGGCTGCCTGTGCAATCTCCGGTGCCACCGATCTGGTTTCGATTTTCCCCAGTCTCTGCAAGCAAATTGCGGTATACTTTGTTGACGCATGCCCGGGACGGTTCGAAGGATACCATTTATTTGTAA
This sequence comes from Vandiemenella viatica, assembly GCA_031002005.1. Lineage (NCBI taxonomy): Eukaryota > Metazoa > Arthropoda > Insecta > Orthoptera > Morabidae > Vandiemenella > Vandiemenella viatica. The sequence goes on from JARYHS010003669.1 coordinate 2,526, forward strand.
CCATAAAGCTGTGACATATAGGCTGGCTTTGTATTGAATGAGTTGACTAAAATGTCTAACAAAGAGTGCCTTGGGCCCATACTACAGTAGGCACACATTGGAGTTGACTCGTCTTGTTTACACAGTTGTTATTTATGCTACTGTCGTTCTGTTGAATGTCGTGTCCATTTACTTCCTCTCTACTTTCACGTTTTGAGTTTTCTTGTTGTCTTCTGATGCACACGTGCACAGTGCATTACGCCGTGTGTGTGTGTGTGTGTGTGCTCTGTGCTTTCTCTTATTGTCATACCTCTGTTTCCTTAGTAGAAATCTGTTTTAATTCTAGTTGTGACTGAACACCAAATCTCTGACTAAATTCATAATATTTTAAAACGGCTACCGAATCAGGTCCGTTATCTAACTTGTCAATAAATTAATTTGTAGCAGCCTTTAAATAATACACTCGTAGTAAGATATTTTCCTTTTTTTTCTGCCTTCAATTTCTTGTTTGGTGTGATGCATTCCTCTGTCTGTATTTCTTGTCATGTACACCTTTCCTTAGCTACACACTTACTTCAAGCTATAACCCAAAACATATACTTGACAGTACTATTATCTTTGTCTTCCTCTACAGTTATTTCTTTCGACTGAAACTTCTGTTAAGGAATATCCTTGCAAAGCATGACCGAGTCTGGTGGGTAAGCGGTAACGCTTGGGCTTGGCATTCCGGAGGACGCGGGTTCAGATCTCCTTCGGGCTATCCTGGTTTCGGTTTTACGAAATCACTATATTCAGAAGGTCTTTGCCGAATTCGTTCCCGTTCCTTGTGCTTCGTATCCCATTGCGGCTCTAACGACTATGGCATCGACGAGGCGTAAAGCCAGGAAAAGGAAAAAAGAATCACACTATGCCTCAGAATGTGATATAAGCTTTTACTATGAATCGTGTTTACTAAACATCTTTACGACGTTGATTTGATACATTTTAGGTCTACCACCTAGTTTTCAACATTCTTCTATAATTCATAATTTTTAATGACATCTCCTTTTTTCTAGATGCTAGTTATAACCTTGTTTATATACAAATTTTGACTATTTTGACGTATTTTATTTGCTGCATTATTAGAGATACGACTGATTGGTAAGGAATTATTTTAAATGCCTTTCAGCCTGCTTGAACTTATTACTGTGCTCTGCACTATATTAGAACTTCAGGAGATCATGGTGCTTATTTATAGGAACAATATAAGACCAAGCAACAGTTCATTAAAACCTACCATGCCCTATGCCAGACTCGAACCCGTGGCCTCTGCAAAGTGGAAGAAGCGCTAGTAACGTATTGGAAAATTAATCAGCAGATGAAACCATCAATTGGAACGAGGGAACACTGATTGATCTTTCTGAACTCGCAAGGTATTGTATTACTGTTAAAGACAGGTTGTTTGGTATTCTGCGCAGAGATTGTAGGTTCCCACATCGAGGAGAAAGCCTATCGCCTAGTCTAGATCATAGGTTATTGTTACATCACGTTGCCAGTTCTAGCCAGCCAGCTTTCGCAATACCGAACGAGCGAACTTCTTGATACCGTTAGGTTTACGGGTATTCAGTTTCATTCCGCGTACATGTCAAACTTCTGGAATAACTAATCAACTCCTAGTGGAAACCTGTGTTCTGTATTTTCTGGCATGCGGCTTGTGATCCTATATAACCATAAGAGTATTAGTTTTTTAAATAGCTGTTTGTTGCAGATGAAATTGTTGCAAGTGTGGACAGCACAAACACAATACTGCACTGGCGCCGCATGCCAGACGCTAACCGATGACACTCGGAATGCGAAGACTGCGGGTTAAAGCCTACGTTGGGCTCTTTAAATTCTCTCGATAAAACTGCAAACACTTCTCAGGTCCCGCCATCTTTTGAATTTTTTAGGTGAGGGTTTTTAAAATTGTTTGTTGCAGGCCCTTTTCAGATATATTTTGAGCCATAAATTGCAAGGAGCCATGTCAGGAGAATACGTTGTGTGATTAACCAGAGGAACTTTGCAATGGACCAAGATAGTCTGAATGAGGTGTTAAATGAAATCTGACGAGCACGGCCTACACCCATCCGCAAGTTGGGGAAGTAGGTGTGTCCTCTACACCTGGTAATTAACAGGTTTCATTTATTTGTGACCGGCCAGAGAGGCTTAGTGCCATTTTTCTCTAACTATGAAGGTAAATGCTGTAATTGGGCCCAGTTGCCTTATTGTAAATGATTATTGTCAAAAGTAATACGACACTCCCCTGATGAGCTAAAACATTATACCTCTTGTCTAATATCGCAGTGAGTTGCTCAATACAGCAGCAGCAGTTCTGCGTCGCAAGTCCTTGGTAGGTTTCCGGAGGTATCTGGAACCAGTTGTCTGCAATTCCCAGTTCATCACTCATCAAAATCATAACCCTTTGCTTCCCAAATTATAAGTTTCGCTATAGCGTCTGTCGCATTGTTAACAACGCACACATTACACTGGTGTCTGGTTCAAATTAAAAATCATCTTTCTATTCTTCACTTTCATTACTCGTTATTTTTCCGTTTCCTGATCCAGATTCTGCATAAGTTACGTGTTCCATTTTAGTCGTCTCTTATTTCCATATTTTCCTTCTAACATATCCACATTTTTCTTTATTCTTCACATTTCTCGTTTCTTCGTTACTCACAAAAAATTATCTTCTATTATACGTCGCTGCTTATTAAATATTCCTCTAAATTCCTCTTTTTTTCCACATACATCGCTTTACATTAATTACTTGTCGCTGATCCTTCTCGGCGTCAGTTCCATTTATTCATCATAACAACTTACGTCGCTTTGTTCTTCATTTTCCGTAATTGTTCAGCAAGCGCATATCCTCCGTCACTTTCGCCTACTTCATTTTCGCAAAAGACTTCCACTTCTTGATGTTCAGTTTTCATTTCATTTCCTTTTATCTTTGCTAAGTCAAAAACCCCGTCATTATATTAAAAAATCTTCTCGTTACATTGTCTACATGCTTTATTGTACGCATAGTACTTAGCCGCATCACCTGAAGGCCTCAACAGTTTGTCAAAATCTGGTTATTCTCGTTCAGTCATTTTCTGTTCATTTGCTGATTGCATATGCTTTAATTTTTGATACATTTCTTCTTTCGTTGAATAAATCTCTTTCATTCACGTCGTTCCATCCAATCGCACTCTCTTCTTTCGAACATTCCGTCCGCCTTCGTACATCCATGATTTCTTTCTCTTCTGTTTCTCCTTACTTCCTCTTTTTCTTTTGCTTACACCGTGTCTAATATTGCTCGTCTTCCTGACCCGTATTCTTCAAAATCATTCTTTTCCTGACTACTTCACTTTTCCTTCGTTAGAATTAATGTTTCTAATATTTCCATTAGTATCAAATTGATTGCCGTTTAAGGCATTCAAATAGTTACGTTCGGAAACATTGATCGCTTTTCCGTACGTGCCCAACACTAGCGGCCAGCCAGCTGAGCTCCAAACACACTGCACCCTGTTACGCTACTAGCTAACATCTGTTTAATATCTTTAATTTTCCATACTATTTTTAAACAAATTATTTTTATTTTCTGATTAACTATGGCTGTCCACAGCTTCAAAAATCGAAATTAGACAAACTACTCTAGTTCGTAGCTTTGAACATTACTTTTAATTGTTAATTATCGAAATATTTCTTTACAATTTTTAAACATGTAACATTTTTTTCTGTTTAATTTTCTTAACAATTTAAATACTGGAAAAAATTCCTCTAGATATTAAACTGCCTTGAATACTTGTAAATGTTTAATAAATTATTTCAAAAAAAGTTTAATCATCAGTCTATTTTTCAAATTTTGGCTTTGCAAATTACTGATTGTCAGAAATAACTGTCCAAAACAAACTCTTATTTCTTCTTCCTGTTGATTTGGATATTGATCTTGCGTCCCCAAAGAGGTAATTGAATTATGGTACTTTGCAATTGCGTGTCGCTAATCTTGAAGAGTGTAGGTTCGCCATTGCTGCATTAGAAGATCCAGTCATTTCAGATGGAATGTTACCAAGGTAATTACCGTCCTTTATCCTGAAGTAGGCTCGCCAAATGTGAGCTACCAATTATCCCGAAAATGGTAAGCCAGTATGAGCTAACAACTCCTTTAGTGAATGACGGAGTGTTATTTAGACGAGAAGGTCCCAACACATGCAAGCCATTAGCTCGGATAGTTTTAATTACAATTTTCTGACATATAACCGCCAAACCAATTGAGAGATATTATGACAACATTTGGAAATGATAGCACTCACTCATTCTTTTGGTCGAAATGCTACTAAAACTTTTAAAACATTTGTGTTACATTCAGTCAGATTTCAAGCACATTTAAAATGCTATTTTAGCGTGTGTTCAAAGGGCATGAACTCGCGCCATACAACATTCTCCAAACTGATACACACACACACACACACACACACATATATATATATACTGCTGCGCGCCCTGCCATGCTTCAATGCAGGCGCCCAACCATCACTATGGTACCCCGTTTATTAAACAAGCTACAGTCTATGGAAACCCAGCAATATTACAGATCAAGTTACAAACTTTAATAAAATTATTCAGGATAATTAATATATGAAACACAATTCAATAATAATAATGATGATAAATGATTTGGTGTTAGTGATAGTGTGTTACAGTACACGCGTGAAGTAGAGGTTACACGCACACACTAGAAGAGTGAGTGGAGTATTAATCTAGAAAACTTGAGATTAGAAAAATGTGAAAATGCGATGTGTGAGGCCTCTAATGACATCCGTTACAATTCGTTATCTAAAAAAATGGTGGGAAACTCAAAGTAATTTTGGTTTTAGTAAGAAAAGTCGGTTGTGCTGACAACAGTACGCTACCTCTAGTGCACGATGGGTGTGTGGTTAAGAAAAGCCGTGCCAAGGCTAAAAGTACTTAACACAGATTTAAAAAAAAAAAATCGTTCCCTGATAAAAATAGGATACCATACTCGTTTATTCACATCGTGTGGAGTTCAAGATGGATTAGTTCAGGTACTGCAAGTATTGAAAAGTATTTAGAGCTCCTGAATTGGTATAAAGTTCCGGTCCCGAATGTAACTCAGTGGATGTATTTTCCGAGTATGTGACTGAAATCTAACAATTTGTCTGATTTGTACTGCAAATCTTGAGGAAAAAAAGTACCTTCCGACTGGGAAATAGCGCAGGCACTTTCCTTTTTCATGAAGAAGATCGAAGAGATCCTAGGAACTCTTTAACATCTGTTTCTGGAGCATATTATGTACTCTAACATTACGAAATTTCTAGACGAAAACGAATTCTTTATACTGAACCAATACGAATTTCGGAAGAACATATCGGCTGGCGCTGTTTTCGCATGATTTAATGAAAGTTATTGACAAATGATTGCAAATTTTAATTTTCAGAAAGCGTTCGACTGGGTATCACACAACTGCCATTTAGCGAAGATTCGCGCGTGCGGTGTATCCGATCAGATCTGTGAATGGATAAAAGATTCTTTAACTGACCGTTTGCAGAATGTCGTCGTTGATGGTGAAGCGGGTACGGTATACCGCTGTACTGAATGGTAATTAATATTAATTTTAATTTTTACCAAAAGCATATGAGTATTTATATTTTGGATTGAAAAGGGTTCTCAAAATGATTTTTAATCACTAAGGATGAAAAAAGTCATAACCTGACCATATATTCTCTGAACGAAAGCCAACAGACATAAGGTGAATTTATATTTAATAATTATACACAATCAAAATTATTTACAAACAACACCTTTGCCCTACATTAATGGCCACTAAATTAAGCAATACAAAACGACAAAATATCCGTTCAGATTTCCTTATATAAAATAACAGTTTACAGTCTTCGGCAAGACACGTAATGAGACTATTTGATAAAAGCTAATGTCCGTTTCAATCACAGAAACTACTGAATCAAGTTAAAAACAAAATAATGCCACGGCTACTATCTCAGTTTATCTATCGGAGAGTGAGAGTTCTTATCGTGCGGACTTAATGTTGGGTAGAGTGCAAACACAATATTACTAACTGCTGCAATGTTTGTCTTTTACCGTCTGTCCGGCATTGGCGAAGTCAGCATACTCCGAACCCACACTGAATTTATTTGTCACCTTGTGACTCAAAATGCAGACACAACCGATCGCATTATATGCTGTCGGCTTTCTTGGTCGTTCTTGTGCGCCAGCACAAGTGTAGATCAACCAGAGTGACGACCAGAAAGACCCGAAAAGACCACGAAGAGCATCTCGCAGCACCTTTTAAAACCTCGGCATGCTCTTCTCCTCCTCTAGCCGATTTTCTCTGGTCCTATCGTCGATGTAGACGTTCCTGTCTCTCTCCTCATTGGCGGACATGAAACAAGATTATACAAAAAAAAATAAGAACTATTCTATATATTAAAATACTATTGGCAAAACATTCGCCCCTCCAAGCACTCTCTGGTCCTATGACGGGGTTGGAGGATTTTGTTCGGAAACTGTCGTATTTCTTTCGTATCCACTCGGTTTTACTATTTTCACGCAGTGAGCACTCACAGAATCTCTAATTTGGCGTATCTGCATTCGTCACGCGATATACATCTCACCCGTCAACGCTGTCCGTCCACCGAACTGCGGCCGACCCCATACTGAGCAGTGAAAGGTCGTAAATCTGCCTTTACAAACTGGCAAGTCCCCTTGTGTATCGTCTTTCTTCCAGATTGAATGCAGAATTCGCCGTAATACTTGAATTCGCTGACCCCTGTCCTGCAGAGTGTCCTTCTAAGGCTGTGGTTACACTGCAAGCGAATTCGCGCGAACAATCCTTCCCGCGAAATATCGCGAAATCGCGCTATTTCGCGCGAAGGAGAAGTGGTTACAGTGCAAGCGCATTCGCGCGAACGTAGTCGCCGGAAGAAGTGGTCACGCGATTCAAAGCAAATTTATCATATCATACTCGACTGGCGAAAATTCAAGAATATGGATATTGAAGAAGAATTTTATTTTGCTGAAAACCCATTTTTGAATCTCTTTGCATCTGAAAAGAGGAAGAGGCAATTCTGGATTAATTAAATATTCTTGAATCACCATTTGAGTGAATATTTTATTTAAGATGAATTAAATAACCAGCCAATAAAGTTTTATGAATATTATCGTATGACTTATGACACATACTCATATATTGAATGCAATAGAGGAAGAAATAACAAGGCAGTGTTATTTCACCATCTGAAAAACTGTCAAATTTTCAGAGGAAAAGTAATTCCAAAACGCGGGTGACTAATAGGTCTACCAATATGGCATATGATGTACGAGAAACTCTTAAAGTGTATTTTAATAGTGATGTTGGTGCCATACCACAACAGTATAATATTTAATGTGAGTTGTATTAATACTTTACTATGCATTTAGACAAGGTACTGCATGTAATAATAAAAGAAGTTTACATAAAAATCGCTAACTTACTGCCAACATTTAAATCAGCTGTTTTCTTCCCATAACTTCCTTGATTTATCACGGTTATGACTAGGGTTGCCACCCGTACTTAATAATAAAGTATTGTACGTTATTTCTGGTAACTGTACTCTATACTTTGTGATAGCAATAAAGTACGCGAAAATAGTTTATTTCGCATGACTTGATTTCTCTGCGATTTAAAAAAGTTTGGTCGTAAGAGTTTTGCGTAAAATAGTTCGTTATCTATCGAATCGATAAGTCCCCAGCGCCACTAGAATGCTCATTTTTAATAATTTTTGAACGCAACCGAACCTCAAATGTCAACATTATCAATGTCATTGTCGTGTCAAAACTTTGTTTTGTTTTGTGTAAAGCTGTTTGAGAGCAATAAGAATACGATTTATCGGTTTTATAGATTTATGATATAGTAAATCATGGACAAGGACAACATCAGTAAACAAAGTACTCCATGTACACCTACAAAACGTAATTTTGACAGTGAACGAATGAAGTAGATAATGAATATATTACGCTGAAATTTTTTTATTATTATTAATTTGCAAAGCCTTAGAGTACCTAAATGAATGGTTAGATTTTAATGACACAAACTGGTTATTTATACTTGGCAATATAAACTTAAAGAGCAATGCTGAATTTGATATTGTTAACATAATAGAAAATTTAAAACTGCAAAAACTTAATATAGATATGGGTTATCTTTATGGAGAAATAGCTTTATTAAACAAACTTTATGATCAGGTATATAGTTCTAAAGGTTTTCCGGAAGTATCTACCGCACAAAAATATCAGCAAGTATTTAATAAGACTGATGGTAATTTTGCAAACTTGTATAAAGCAATTTCATTTTTACTGTCTATTCCCGCCATTCACATAGAGTTTTCTGTAATGAATTGCAAATGGTGAGACTAAAGAAACACAGCGTCTCCGAATCTGATAAAAAACGAATTGCTTATATACTTTAACTTAAATATAGACTGTTAAGATGCTGTGCAATTGTTTAGCAGTGATATTAATTTGATAAAACTTGCGAACAGAAATAAAAATATATTTTTAAACATAATAATAAACAAAAATAAATTGTACTTTATTTTGCCACTGTGTACTTTTCTTTCCTTACCTTTAATAACCACTGTACTTTATTTTCAGTAAAAAAAAGGTGGCAACCCTAGTTATGATATCCTTTATGATCCTGATCCCACAATATTCTTCTTTCAAATACCAAACATATCATTTTTTCACAATCCAGGGGTGCATCCAGGGGGGGCTAGGGGGCTCAAGGCCCCCCCAAAAGTATCTGGGTCCACCCCCGACATTGTAATTTTGAGACTTTTTTAAATTTTTTTTAGCTCTACGTATTCGAGGCCCGAGGAGGCTATAAAGACTACCCCATGGCCAACTCAAGCCCCCCCCCAAAACCAAAATCCAAGGCAAGCCCTCTAAATCAAAATTCACTCAAGCCAAGCCCCCCCCCCCCAACCAAAATCCTGGATCCGCCCCTGTCACAATCCATAATAATACGTAAAACAACTGAAATAACCAAAGGATGGATTCACGCGAAATAAAACCTTTTCCAACTATACGGAGTCTACAGCACTTGCCTCAGTCTACAATGGAATCGCTCCATTCGCGCGAAAAAAACAAACCCGTTTGAACTTCCAGCGACAACAAGCGATTCGCTCGACCAATTCGCTTTTACTGTAACCACCTGCCTTTGTTTGTATGTGTTTGTTTATAATAGCGATTTCGCGCGAAGGATTGTTCGCGCGAATTCGCTTGCAGTGTAACCACAGCCTAAGCCAGCCTTGTTGTGTTGGCCAGAAACCGCACGTGAATGTGGCTCTATGTCATACCACAATGGACATTCTTCTACTAATATAGATGTTATAAAATTTCTAAGAGACAACGTTAATAGCAGTTTGAGTGTGTTCGCTGATGTGCAGTCATCTGAAGGTAAGTAAGGAATTGTACCAATTGCTTAGAAATTTATCGCGATCTTGACGTTTATTCTTAATGGTGCCATGAATTGCATAAAGTGCAAGACAGTGTGCATAACGAACAGAAAGGATCAGGTGTACAAAGTAAACTGTTCAAGTATCGATACGGTTGATTCGCTGAAGTATTTGGGCGAAATAGTTGAAAGCAACTTGAAATGGGACCTGTACATAACTCTTATCGCAGGTAGAGCTAATTCTAGGGTGCGATTTACAGGGTACGAACACACAGGATGCACATGCAGGTTTGCGCATATATTGGACACAGGGGAGCGTTATCAGTAAGATAAGCTCTTCAGACGAGGATTTTCTCCTCGTAGACATAATTTTCTTGAAATTAAGAAAGTGATAGAGAAAGTTACGGTGAATATCATAATTTGTTTAATGAGCTGAAGACAGATGAACAAAAATGTTTTCCGTATACTAAAATGTCTTTGGGAACCTTTTACTTCATATTAAGTAAAGTGAAACATCGTGTAACGAAATCCTGGTGTAATGGGCATAGTCGGCGTATATTTCCAGAAGAGAGGTTGGTCATTACTGTCAGGTGGGTAAAGTTATACTAATTAAATAAATACACAGAAAATTAAGAACTTTGCTTTGTTATAGGGTATTAACAAACGTATACATTTAATAATATGAATAATTCAGTTCCGAGACGGTTGTTGGTATGAGCACATTCTTGATACTCTCCTGGATTATTAATGATGGGGCTCTGAGCAGAACTCGGGGCCCGAGCGGGGCGGTGTAACGGTTAGCGTTCTCGCCTCGCATTCGGGAGGACGGCGGTTCGAATCCCCGTCCGGGCATCCAGATTTGGGTTTTCCATGGTTTCCCCAAATCACTCCAGGCAAATGCCGGGATGCTTCCTTCAAAAGGCCATGGCCGAATTCCTTCCCATTCCTTGCCCCCATCCTTTCCCGTCTCTAAAGACCTCGATGTTAAAAAAAGACGTAAAGCAGTTACAAAAAAAAAAAAAAAAAAAAAAAAAACTCGGCGAAGTATGTAATGATGGTATTCCAGAATAGTTTGACTGGTGCTGGTACGCAAGCTGTTCTACGACTTCTAAATGAAAGTAATTTATCAGGATTTCTACGGACATTGGGGAGTAGAATTTTGAAGGAATGCATGCGTTTGTCTTCGTTGTTATCTATAGTTTCCCTTTGCCGCCACTTTTCTCTTAAATATTGTAACTTTCGTTATTCAGTATACAACATAGCCTCACTGAAAGTATTTAGAGGCCTCCGACGTTTTGTAATTTGTGTGGAGGGAAACCCTGATGGAGTCAACATCACGATCAACATTTTCATTTACAATAATAGTATCTCCCAAACATGACCACTTTGAACATATTTATTTGTAGCATCTCCGAATTGGGGAGTAGGTATTTTACCTAATTCCCTCCCAAACTGGTTTCATAGATATTTCCACTTTTTCAGTTATTTTTGGAAATAATGATGACACAATTAGATTCCTTTAGATTTTTAAATGGGTTTGTTTTTCATATATCTGGCAACTTGGGCGTCTAAAAGAAACTCAATTGATTTTTGAATGGGAGCATTTATAGTGGGAAAGTTGTTGCTGAGACAGTTACTGTATTGTGGGAATTTATATCAGCAGTGCATGCCTCTACGAACAAAGGAAAGTTTAATTCTTTAGCCCGTGCTTTACTTAGATTGGAACTTTCTTCACGTTAATGGTGCAATCTACAGCAAACATGTACCTGTTCAGTGTCCAAGAAACATTGGATCCATGTTTTATAATTATAAACAGTTTTATTCAGATGTGCTGCAAGGTGTTGCGGATGCTAATTGCAGATTAAATCGGTTTACATTTGAGGTACTTTGAAAGCTCATATCGGGGATTTATTAAATACCGCATTAATTAAAATTTCGGTATTCGTGACTGCGTGCGACTCGCGCTAGCGAGCATGGACCTGCCGCCACTGTGAACGTGTTCATTCGCATTCTTATCGCCGGCCGGAGCAGGCACGCGGGCAACCTGCGTCCTTTGTGTTCGCACCAATAGGAAGAAGATAACATACACAACTATCATGCGTCCATATTTGGAATACTGTTACTTGATTTACAGTACAGAGAAAAGCCGCTCGTTGTGATACCATCACAGAATTGATACATCGACCAGTCTGGTATCGTCGGACAGACAAATGTAGCTTTCGTTTTCATTTATCGGCAAACATGCGAAAGCTCCTTTCATTTACTAGTGCGATGAAAAACTTAGTCCGCCAAGTTATTTATATCGCAGTGGCTGGAGAGATAAGAGAAATTAGGGGCCGTACTGATGCTTATATGAATTCTTCTTTCCCTCTTGCTATTTCTGGATCGGAATGCACATAGTAGAGATCATTTTTGGCCTAATGCACCCTCTGTCTCCCATAGTTTAGTGAATTATAAAGTATGGTTGTAGATGGGAACAGTGTTTCTCGAAGATCTCCATCAACAGAGTTACTTGATTAGTAAAAAGTCTTATTCGATACTCATAATTTGCAAACAAATTCGTTTTTTGTTTTTTTTATTTTTGTGTGTCATCTAGCCTCTGAGATGCTGAGTGGCAGTTGCAACTCTCACTAAACAGGATTGATGAATGAACAATAAATATTGGTTTTCGATTTTCTTTGGAGAAAACTCAGTGCGTACGTTTTACCTGTAGTCGTAGTCTTTTAGTAGAATCTCATCTTACCTTGAACACAGTTTTAAGTTACAATGAAACTGATCGTTTTCTGGGATTCGTTTTTGATAACAATCAGCTGGCTGACACTTCCGAGAACTCTGAAAGCCAGACCCGTAAGGCTCTCAATGTATTATCTGTTTGCTAGCTCAGGGGATTCAGATAGCTCCTGCCTGCTTCAGATTGAGATTAGAGGATGGCTGCGTTGTGTATGGTTCAGCACGGGACAGCTACCTGCGGATGTTGGACAATGTCCACCGTACCGGAATTAGGCTTGCCGCGGGTGTATATCGTAGCAGCCCTATTCCCAAACCCCTGGCGAACCGCCGCTTGTCATACGGTGGAATTTCATGGTGAGACTTTACGCATATAGTCTTTACACCTTGAAGTCCTTTTTACAACTCTGTGATGAATCTACCTACTGATCGCCTCCACACTTACCGTCGTAGAGCTACTAAATCTTTCTGCTATAGTACAAATGGCATTATAGAAGAATTGGTTGTTACCCATTGTTTATTCACCAGGGTCGGAGAAAATATACTCCCTGGCTATTAAAAAGGCCCAGAATTATTTTAGAACAGTCACAGTACAAGCTGTTTGCCACTGGCAAGTTTTTATTAAAGTATTTAGTGACATTTTAAATCGGCATCACGCTTATATACGGATTGATCTAAGAAGGCTACCGGAGTAGAATGCTCTGTAGTGTTCTCTCGAGCGATTTATAGATACAAGCTGTATAGCAGGTGCAGCATATATACATCAGATTGCCACGCTTTATTGAAGTCCGTCCAGCATATGAAAGTAAGTCCCAACATGAAGTACGTCACATGCTGTGTTATGACCGGTTCTTGGTGAGGTAACTGGTTAAGTATACCTTTAGTGGGCGTCATACTCCTAAAAGATCTTTTGCCTCTATTACGAAATTCCAAATGTACGTGACATGTGTCCTGAGGTGCAATATGAATTAATATGGGTTTACAAAATTAACAAGTGGATGTGATTTCAATCAATGAGTTCTTTAACTAGCCAAATAAAACAGTTGCAGTAAACAAATATTTGAAAAGGTATAACATTTACAAAACCATTATTTTCCTCAATAGTTAACTCAGTTGGAAACGAGTGAGAATCTCTGGTTTGCGCACGGGTGGAAAATGGTTAATTGTTGTCAGTTCGTCTCACAATGTTAGATTACCATATTGCAGTTGTGATGCGACAGGCCGCAGTTTTGTGGCTTGGTTCTGCCTGCGGAGGTAGCACCCTGCAGTAGCCTAGTACTCCATGACTACCACCAACTAAAACAAACAACTGTGACCAAGTAATTAACATTTAATTTCTTATAATACGGCACTATGTAACAATTCAAGGCACATAAAACACAGAAACTGGAATAAAATAACTAATAAAAATATCCTCTACAATTAATTCCTTACAGTAGGTAAAATTTCGCAGCACACGTGTTGCGGACCGCTGGCCCAGTACAATGGCGAACAAACGCGAGTCGGCGGTGCCCAGTTGAGATCTTGAATCTTCTTCTTCATCAGCTCTTCCCAACATTTTGCGGTCGGCTGCCTTCGATGAGCTCTACTAATCGTTGGTATGGTCAAATTTGGAGCTATGGTTTTACAGCCGCATGCCCTTGCTGACGCCAAGCATTTTATACCTACTGCCAGATCGTACTAAGTACTAAGGTGGGAAGTGAAGATTTAAGGTTTTCAACTCTTAGAGGCGGTGAAGGGGACATGGTACCAGTGACGGTGCAGAGCTTGGGTATCGACCATACCTCGTACCCCCCCCCCCACCCTTCTCCCCACCCCCTCTCCCCCACCCCCTCACCCCACCGCTTCCACCAGGTTGGGAACCTATAACATAGTGTCAGGTCTTGTTTCTTTTATTTTGTTCATGTAGATCTGTAGTATAGTGTAGCATCCAGCCAAAAGTAACATCATTATTAATTGGGTTAATAAGTATTAAGAGTTCAGGGTGTGATAAGTGTATTTTTTGTTTGTGAAATGTGTAGTTTATAAGGCGGAGACATTCACCTTGATGACTGCGGCAGTTCGGCTGGTGGCCTCTTGGCCGGTTCGATCCAGTGTGCTGCGCCTCAGCGCACTTAGCCACGCTGACGGGTCCATTGTGAGATCTTGAATCAGTAGCCGAAAACATAATTTCCCGTCGTTCCGTTTTCACGTCGCAGGAGACTTTGATTTGAAGACGCGTGTCCTCTCCAGAAACGCATCCCGTCGGTTCCCAAAGTCGTTTTCATTTGCTCCAACCTTGTAACATTTATAACGACACAGCAGAATCTTGCACTGTAACCTTCTGGTTTGCTGACATCCTTTCTACCGGTGCTACGCATATTAAATACCAGGAACTTGGAAGCCATTTTCACCATTATAGTCATGCCAGATCCTGGTAGCTCTTCCTACTTTGCCGCAAGGGTATTATAAAATCATCGCTGCATCAGCTTAAACAGTATTCGTGGAAATTAGTCCGCGGTTTGTCGCACGCACTTCCTGTGCAGCAAATTCCTATACTATTCATTTAGGGGTCTAAATGGTTTTACAACCCTCGGCGTCTACCTTCATACAAAGCTGGCTAGCGTTCTGGCCTCGCATTCGGGAGGACGGCGATTCGAATCCCCGTCCGGGCATCCATATTTTGGTTTTCCATGGTTTCCCCAAATCATTCCAGGTAAATACCGGGATTCTTCCTTCAAAAAACGCCATGGCCGAATTCCTTCCCATTCCTTGCCCCTCATCCTTTCCCGTCTCTAAAGACGTCGCTGTTAAGAGACGTTAAGCAGATTAAAAAAAAAAAAAAAAAGGCTGGCCAACGCTTCCCACGACGCGTGCATTTGCAGGCCAGGCCGGTCCACCAATCAACAGCGGCCGGGTCCCGCCTGCACTAGCAGGATTGGCGCGCGTCTATCTGTTGCTCAGTCGGGGTAAAGATCAAATGCCCGGGTAGCCGAAACTACACTAGGTAACTTGGTGGGGAGATAGCTGCGAGGTGGCTAGGGTTAGCCTGTCGTGAGTGCTCATCCGTACAGTTCGGCTGCATGGCGCGGCCTACAAAACAACGGGACGTAGCAAGCTAGCTTGAAGGGAAACCTTCTCGTAATCCCTGGCACAACAGTTCCCAGGATGACTGTGCAGTGCCTATACTGTTAGATTCATTACAGTCACTATTCCCTCAGCTGCGGACAGGCTCACGTATCCAGCAGACCGACTAGTTCAGGACATACAGGACGCACTTCAGTCCCTCTCGTCTTCTCGAAAGAATGTTTCATTCTGCTGGTTTCCTGATCATGTGGGAATAAGGCAGTGGTTGTTGGTGACAAGTTAGCCTTTGACAAAATCAGAAGTGACTTGGTTTCTTTCCCAAAGTATGACCTTACCTCTATGTAAAAAGGAAATATCTTTGATGTCTGACAAAGGCAGTGGCTAGAAGTGGAATGTAAAAAACTGCAGCTGGTCAAACTAACAGTAGCCGTGGAGCAGATCCTACCAGCGGACGAGAAGGGTTGAATTTATTACTTGCAACCTTGAAGGGCACTTTCCTTTGAGGCAGTTCTTTTCTTCGCCAGGAGGATTCACAGGAATGTGATGATTGTAGCTATTTTTGACGTTACGTCTCATTTTAATAGACTATTATTTTTCGTTTTTGGGCAGATATCTGTTTAGACGATGATCCGTCCCTTAAACAATGACAATTGCAAGATGGCTAAGGTTTTACGTTTCTTTGTGTTGACCGCTCTGATCTTAAATCTTGGGCAGATCAGCATAGTTTTTAAGATGAATTAATGGTCCCTTTGCAGCCATCCACCTAGATGTTTTATAGCCAGTCTTTTTGTCGTTATGTTTTTTAAATCTGATTGGTCTCGTAATAGCTAGCCAGATATTGTTTTGGTTCGGAGACTTTTACGTTTTAGTGGCCTCTTTCCAGCCAGATGTTTTACCTTTTTTACTTACTATATGGCTGACCTCTTTAGAGTTGGTCATACAGTTAGCAGTTTAGACCCGTTTTTAATCAATGTGTAGTACTAGTTTTGCGTTATGACGCTAATGACCCCGATTTCGGCATGCCCTGAAGCCCTAATCACGATAGCACCACTTGGAAGAACTGGCAACCCTTCTGGATATGGTACCTGCAACTGGGTAGAAAATCGTAAATACCTTGCACTTTTATTTAATTCAGATCTCAGGAACTGATGACGCTGCTTCTGTCATCGGATTAGTTCCTAAGGGATTCTGGGATCTGTATCTGGGTAGAAATCGTAGATTCATTGAAAACTTGCGTTCGGAATTCAGTTTTATCGACTTTAAACGTGAGATGGCTGTTAACAAGCAAGTGATTAATTCCCACTGTTCTGTTAACGTATTTTTAGTTTGGCGGGCGAAAAGTTTCCAGAACTGAGGCAGTGCTGGAATTTCGAGGCCAACGGTGTCGTGACTTAGGTTTCTGCCAGTTCATCTGTTGAAGACATTCTTCAGCCAGTCATTCTCCGGTCGCAAAATGAAGATGGGTGAGAGGAGGTAAAAACCACTCAAGCACAAGTGTGCGACCGCCACTTAACATTTGCTAAACTTTGTTTGTGATGGACAGACGTTCTACTTTTGTTGTAGTCTTACCAGTCACTAACGAGAAAAGAAGCTTTCAGTTTGGAAAGGCCGCTCTAAACTGGAGCGTTGTCAGATGACTCCTGATTAGTCAGAGGCGGAAACATGAGTGGATGGAAAGTTGAAAGAGATTCTGTTGTAGTGGTGTTTGGACTATTTTACTGAAATGGACTGGTTTCCTTCTTTGAAAGGCTGTATTTAAAACTGATTGGTCGAAAAATACAACCACTGCATAAAACTGCTGTTTCCAAAGAGGATCAGATTTTTTCCAGTAGGCTACTGAACTGAGGGTATGCTGTGATGACTGATGCGTTGATCCAGTGTTCTGTTGTGCCGTGTGTGAGGTTGTCATATTATTGCTGCCTGCTTACGGCTGAAAATGGTTACTATTGCAGTTGTAAAACTTAATTATCTGTAGTTAGCAGTCAGCGCTTTGAGGATCGTGCGAACAATGTATTCTAATAAAAGCTTTTTTTGTGATCTGTCTTTAAACGTTTAACTGGCAATCTTTTTGCACTGCTGTAGAATCCTTTATACGTAATTTCCAAGCATTTAAATGCAATTTCGCTATTAAGAGGTTTCATGGTTGCAGAAACAACACATAATATTACACAGTAACCGTTATTTGGTATACCTACGTTTCCACGAACCTCTGATTAGGTTGTGACATTAGTGGGAATACGTAACGTCTCCTAATAGTTCATAACAAAGTCTTAGATGCATTTAGAAGTTGACTCAAACGTTCTTCATAGCATCTTAAACTTTCGTTTCTTATTGAATGGAAGAAGTATTTTACTGTTTAGTAAAATTTTGAGGACATGTTGTGATATATTGACGATACTGTCGTATTGGTTGACAGGATTGAAAGTACATTGAAATCGATAAAAATATCGACAAAGTAAGTTAGAAAAGAATTTGGACTAAACGTAAGCAGAAGCAACAAAAGGTATGAAGTGCTGCCGAAATGACTGCATTGTCAGTAGACTTAACATCTAAACCCATCAGCAGCTCTAGTATTATTCCTCGTAGCATTAAAACCAACTGCCGTATCAAAGGCAGGTTAGCGCTAGCAAACAGATTCCAGTCATAATGTTTGTAGCAATGTTGGAAGTAAAATTCTCCCTAATTTAGTAACTTTTGTATTACTATCCATTAGAGAGAGAGAGAGAGAGAGAGAGAGAGGAAATGAACTGTCTCTTCATAAAAAAAATATTGCTTGGTACAGATTTTTTTTTATATATATACTTGTAACGCCAATTCCTATGTTTGGTTTCCTCTATTAAATCAACAAAAGCCGCGAAGTACAAATATGGTCTCCTGAATATGTGCGGTTGTAAATCTGTTCTAAGACTTTCGAGAAACGGATTACAGTTTTACGACGCATGCTGCTCATAAACACGATACAGTGTCTTGTTCTCTTGATCTTTTAGTACCGTCCTGAACGCCGAAACATGTTAGCTTCATTTGCCTTCCAATAACCTGAAACTCCTAAGAGCTGTTTCAGAATTATTTTGTGACGAATATGCGACATATTTTACATATCAAGCTGTGTGAAAAAGATTGCTGACAGTTGCTCTGCCTTCATCGGTTTTTTTGGGAACACTTGTGTGTGTGTGTGTTTGTTTTTTTTTAATAAACGGCGACCGGAAAGTCTAAATTAATATATTTTTTAAAAATGAGTTGGAAGTGCTACAGAGAGACAGAAATACATAAAGGGAAGGAAATGGACCCAGGAACAACACTCAAAGAGTGAAGGAAGTTTGGAAGCAAAGAAAATTAAATACAAAGAAACATAGCCAAAGTTGATTTATCGTACCCTCCAAATGGGTTATTCGGAATAATGTTAATAATAATAATAATAATAACAAAGCTACAGAGAAGGAATCATTTTTTTAAGGATGAAATTGTAACTCTGTCTGTACCGTGGGATGAACGAGATTCAAGAAAAAACCATTGGTCGGATTTTGACGGGGTTTCGTTCAATAGGCAGCCCATCATCCCATAGTCAGAGTATGTATAATCCATTTAAAGGAAACATTAGTTCTCCCAGTTGATATGTTAATCCTGATTTCAGCGTACGAGCAGGTGCCATGGACCATGCAGCAACAAGCGCACACTTGGAACGTGCTGGGCCTCGAGTGCCTTCATACAGTTGAGGACAATGCACCGTAAATTCCAAAGCAAATTATTCGCTCTTATTACATCTGTGACATTCGGTCTGTGTCGCAATAAAGTACTGACCACCAATTAAGATAAACCTGTAGTACATTATAACGACTATGCTTGTTGGGAATATAAAACGACTGACGGAATAACGGTATGGTGATTTCGGAGTGAAAGGTCAAAAAGATGTGGAATGTTTAAGAAGAAAAATTGGGAAGTTTTGGATGTGACTGAACATTAAAGCACCGGACACAGTCCGCTTAGAAGTTGTGAAGTGAATCATTACTGCGAAGAAGACCCGTCCATTTGTAAAATTTACGCAGAAGTGCCGGGAGGCCTACAATACGTTAGACTGCACATTACGATGTGTGCTGCAGTATCCTTTCTGAAAGCTGAAGTCTTCTTAAGGTCGGGTCACACTAGACGCACTACTGTACCGAGCGTGGTGGGTGAGCGGTAACGCTCTGGCCTCACATTCGGGAGGGCGCCGGTTCCAATCCCCGTCCGGCCATCCAGATTTTGGTTTTCCAAGGTTTCCCCAAATCACTCCAGGCGAATGCCAGAATGGTTTCTTCAAAAGGCCATGGCCGCAATCCTTCCCGTTGCTTGTCCCCAGTCCTTTCTTGCTTCTACTGACCTCGACGCCGACGAGGCGTAAAGCCGTAAACAAAGAGAAAAGAAAAATCACCTACTGGCACAGATTACCACGTGTGCGTGTAAATGAAAGGGAAATAGGATACGTTAAAAGTGCCAAATACTTAGGAGTAACCTCACATTTCAAAGCCACTATGCCAAAGCCGATTGAGACTTAAAATTGTGTGCCTCCTCAAAGGTTGAAACCGTGGCTACTCTACAAAAACACTACAGCCCTATACAAAGCGCTAATTCGGCCGCACCTAACGTATGCGCATGTGCTCATGCATAAGGCCTCTCGCCTTCAGCGTGTGGAACGCTGGGCACTACGCTTGACACTTAGGGCCGATAAGAAATCGAGGATCGGCCCTACATACACAAACAAAATTACAACCACTGGCCGAGTACGTGCTGGAACTCACCAAAAGTACACTCACAAAGCACTGGACAGACCATTCTTCAGGCAGAAAGTGACCAGCAACAATACAGCACTAAAGGCAAAACGTCAGACATAGAGTACGACACTCAAAACAATACGGACCATCAAGCCCACAACAAATCACACAAATAATCTAGTAAAATGCGCAATACCTAAAACCCACCCTCACAATAAAAAAAAAAAAAAAGAAATTCAACTGCGAGCGACACAGCACACTAGCGATTTCCTCTTGCTTTTCCAAAGGCAGTTAACGACACACCAACTTTCCCGCTGATACTTGGGAGCCTGCTTGCGGACGAATCTCACTCAATGTAACCGAGGCTGAAGATCAGGCATGGCAGCGATCACCACCACTACCGTCCTATTCTTACCGAGCGTGGTGTGTGAGCGGTAACGCTGTGGCTTGGCATTTGAAGGACGCTGGTTCGAATTTTCGTTCGCCCTTCCAGACTTCGGTTTTCCACGGATTCTCGAAATCACTCTAGATGAATGCCGAGATGATTTATTTAAAAGACCTTGGCCGGATTCCATCCCCTTCCTTGCCCCGTCCTTTCTCGCCTCTTAATAACCTAGACGCCGACATTTTGTAAAGCCATTTGCAAAAAAAAAAAAAAAGGCCTATTGTTGGCGCTCATTCGATTGAAGTTGGTTCAAATAACATCGCATCGCCCACCGCACCTTGCTCGCACCGATTCCGATTATTTTCGTTTACTTTTGACGGTGAAAGCTTATAGAGGAATTTCGGGAATTTCCGGTCCTTTACAGCCAAACCTTGTTATGGTGTTACTGGGTGCCCTGGTCTCTACTCATCCTCACTTCCGACTTCATCATCAGGTCGTGAAATGTAACGTTTGAAAATTTCGTTTCATTATCCATAAAATAAGGTAGCAGCGTGTAAAACTTCCCTTCCACAGATCTTGGTTTTTAAGCACTTTGTATCCATTATTTTTTTCTTTTTTGTGTTATGTTTATTTGTCAAGTTTCTCCTGTAGCGCGAATGCTTATGACCCCTAACTTACTGTTACGAAAATATTTGTAAACACTGATTTCGTGAAACAACCACGTGAAAATGTTAAAGTAGACTGAACTCTGAGTACGAATAGTTCGGTCACACAGACGAGCTACAAAGTGTGAATACGAGAGGACGAGTTGAGACTCTGCCGACTCACAGTGCGGCTATGTGTGTCCCAACCTTTAGGAAATTAATTCTTAATACCTTCACAGCCCCCCAAAAATCCGAAATTTTCTATTATTTCCTAGAACAAGGACAGGAAAATGAAGAAATTCCTCCTAAATTGTGGATTTGCTACAGTAGGCGACACCACACTACGAACGCTGTGGAAGGTTAGAGCAACAAATTCAGCTATCTCCTGGGACGACTAAAGTTCCGCGATGAGAGAGTTGATTTCTGGTTTGAAGAATGAAGCAGAATACTCCGCTTGTGTGTAAATAATGACGGATTTGAATCCATGGGAAAGAAACGTAAAGTTAGATGAAACCTTGGACTGAACAGTGAAAGAGTATGAGGAAGATGGTGAAATTAGTTGTTTGAAGGTGATAGCCTACCTACAACAACTTGACAATAATTTCAATAAAAAATTAAAAATGAAAATATTGAGCCGAGTAGCCATCAGACACAGCTAGGGAATTCATTATTGTTGCATACTCAAGAGATGGAGACATCAAGGAAGATGCCGCAAGTAACCAGACGCCCGCGCGCACCATACCCTCCGCCTATTAGGAGCGTCGAAGGTTTCGCGCGCGTGCGAGTTTGAATGTGAGGCCAGTAGGTGATAGTTTCACTACCCACGCCACTAACACGTGTGTTTCGGATGTTTTATACCGGGGTCCACGTGAGTGACAACGGGGATTTCCGCCTTCATCGGGACCTCGCGGCCACGACCACGATACGGCACTTGCGGGGCGACCGTCGCTGTGTGACGACGTGTGCCTGCTAGCCGCTGCCACTACAGGGAGCGTAGTCAGTCGCGGACCACGCGATAGCGCCCGGAACGTGACGACCTCGCCTGCAGTGGTGTGACTGCCACAGTGTTAGTGCAGTGAGAATTTTACACTGCCTATCATAGTTGTTAGTTGTTGTGCTAAAGCGTTAGAAGCTTTGACTTCCCGCGCACCAACCACGCTGCCATACTCGGTCGAGCCAGAACGCCGTACTTAAACTGCCGTATCAAGCGGGTAATGTAAACTTTGTAATACCGCTCACTTTTTAATTTTCCAACGAAAAATTTGAAAAATGATTTTGTGATCTCTTGACACTGAATACACAACTATAGCCTACAAACTGGAGTAAAAAATGTATCATTTATGCGACAATTTTACTACTATGTAACCTCCCTAGAAATAATCATACATTTTTTAAAAGTGTGTTTTTTGTGACGATCATTTTTTCTCGCTTCATATTTAACCAAAATCTATAAGTGAGGTACCG
>JARYHS010003672.1:0-12866 GCA_031002005.1 Vandiemenella viatica
TCAGCATCGAACGAATATAAATAACAAGGCAACAAAAAATACTGGCACATGCCTCAGTGTGTAATAATGTCGACTCCTCTTGATGTAAATATACTGTCAGAAATCGATATGTGATTTTCAATAAGTATTGAAAAGTATATTTAAGCTGTAAGATTGAATTGCGCATGCGCAGAACGTTATTGCACATGCGCACTTAAAACGTTAAAAACCATCTACATCGAACAAATGTAGGTAAACAATACGCACCCGCATTATCTCTTCTCTGTAAGAAGGCATCTATTAATTACGTGCGGTGTTTTCCCGGAATTTCGTAACCCCCCCCCCCCCCCAAAAGTCGACCTCATAGTTTTTTTATACTTTTTGTTTGCTCTCATGCTTGCAATGGCGGTTATACCCCCCCCCTAAAGTCGACTTGCGCGTCATTTGTAGCCCCCCATTTTTTTTAGCTCTACCATCCTTCAAGAATTTCAAAACCTCACGTGAGATTTCAAGATACAATGAAACTAACTACATGGAACAAATATACATGGATAAAAGCAACTAATAACCAAAAAATCAAGCAAAAACACTGTTGCGTTCCTTTGGCTGTAAATATACTGTCTGACATCGTCACGTGATATTCAGCAAATAATATAAGATTCAATAATTAAATAACGCTAGCAAATTTGTCCCTACTTGGCTCAAGGAAATTTCACTTTAAGAAAATGAAAATTGGGTGGTGCCATATTGTTTACGTAACATTATTAAATTAATGATTAAGGAGAGAGATGGTTTTAAGATGCAGGTATGGCGGAAAAAGATGTGTCCAACGTTTCGTCGCTGGAATGCCTGGCGGCTAGTTTAGGCCAGGGCGTTTTTTGGAGACCATGATCAAAGGCGGGCGAAGCCGAATTTATAGCTCGGACAACTGCGGAGGCATTCCGGAATACGAGACATCACAAAACACTGTTTCAAAGCGAGCCTGGAGGTTTGGACGATCAAATACTATACCTGACGTCCTTGCTTGGCACTTACGGCCCGTCGATGACATGATCATTAATGTCGGAGATGATTGAGGACAAGAAAAGCGATGGAAATCGAATGTGACCTATTTTAAGCAATGGTTCACCTGGTTTTATTTCTGGAAAACTGCCGGAAACCAAAATCCGGATGGCCGTACCAGGAATCGAACCCAAGTACTGGTCAGAATGTTACTGCTCGTCCATCAGCTTCGCTTTTCAATTATCACCTGGGTCAATGCTGTAACTTCATCGCCAAAAATAGCTTTTTCGTGTTAAAAATAACACAAGAGACACTAACACAAAGCTTCAAAGTTTCTCTCATAGATGCCGACACTTGTGTTTGTTCTCTCTCTCGTTTGCGTAGATTATCTCGAATGATATATGATGCCGGCTAGAAGTAGTTGTATATGTAATTAAGTAGATCAAGATATGCTTAAAGAATTCATAATATACGAGAAAACAGCTGCTTTTTTGTAGTGATAGCTCTTGTGGTCGTAATGACCTGGTGACAGGGTGTTTTACTCGTTTTATATTAACTTGAAACAGAATCTTCGAATGCAGTTTTCACCCACTTCCGGAGGTCCAATTGTTTGTAATTTTGCACACATTTTAAGATCCGATGACAAAAGAATAATTTCGTAGCTATGGCGTAATATTCTCATTACTTTGACAGTAACAATAAAAAAAGTCGTTGAACAGAATTGAATCTTTTAATTCAATTTTGACCCACTTCCAAACGTCCAAATTATTTGAAACTAGCAGTTACCCGCGACTTCGTCCGCGTTGAAAAGTGTTGTAATATAAGATTTTCTTGAGAGGTCTGGTTGCTCAGTGGTTAGGGCGTCCATCTGGAGATGGAAAAGTCCCCAGCTTGAATTCCAGTCTTGGCGAGGATTTTCAAAGGTCCCTAGTTCGACCTTCCCATCTGGCATAGGTTGGTGTGTGATGTGAATTACGCCAGAATGCTCACTTTGTTCTGATTCCGTGTTGAACTGTGGGTCCTCTATGTCCGGTAGGATTACTGGGTTACGTTAAGAGGCTACGAAAGGGACTGATTCCGGAGACGTAAAGAAGTCTTGTCACCAGGTCAATACGACCATACAGTTTATTTAAGAGCTATTTTTATTAGTAATAAATGTTGCAATAAAATAACAAAAATCTATTTATGTTCCACAACTACTTCACTGAATTGATAAAGCAGTAAAAATATTCAGTTTGTAAGGAGTATTTTCAGTTTAATATATCCGTATATACAATATTGAGGATTTGTCTCCTAGGTTTTGGCTATTTTCATAGCCCTAGTTTTCTTACATTTCTTTGAAAGATTTGAATTTCGTTTACCCAACATCTCTTAAAATTTCTAATTTCATCACGCGAATAAAAATGAATATAGTTTTAATTAATGGAAGCTCAAAACGTCAAAATATTAGCAATACATTGATGGAATCGACTAAATATCAACAACAAAAAAATACTAACATCCAAACAGCAAATAAATACTTAAGTGGCCCAAGGACGTTCATTTCCATTAGTAAAATTGCGATACTAAAAATGAATATTTTGATTTGCATTGAGTACCTGAAAAAAAACTTTAAAAAAGAAGAATTTAATTTCCTCTTTGAATACTGATTTTTTTTTTAGGATATATTGGTTCCATCAACAGAAATTTACATATTATAGTAGTAAGTATAGTAGTAATTGATTCTTTTATCCCTAATAATCAGAAGTATTGCGGTAATGGTTTCTCTGTCTCTGGAAACAATTGAATTGCCTATAGACCAGTTTACTATAGTTCATTCGTTTCGATCCATTAATTCTGCGCTAAAATATAAATTTCAATATTAAAGTAGTAATAGATTGATTCTTCATATTCGGTTTCTTATTCTGCATACAGAATTGAATGACTACCGGCGAATTGCCACTCCGCTTTTCCGCCACTCCACTATCTGAATAAAACATTGATAAATTTAAAAAATTTACTTCGGGCAACGCCGCATGGTTCTGCTAAATCGTCCAAGCTTAATATAGATCTTTTGATACAATATCGGTACAAAGCGATACATGATGTCACTAAAATGGCGCTCATGAAAGAAGAACTAATAATGTTTCAGTTCTCATTCTGGCCGTTTTAAAATTACCGCTAGAAAATCAAAGCTTCTATCACTCGCACATTAATACATTCACTATATTGTATGTTAGTGACGTCATGAACAGCGAAATAAACTTGACTTATTATTAACGCAGTAAATTAAATGCTGAATACGTCTAAAACTACATTCAGCCGCATGAACTATGTCGTCAGCTTCATGACAGTTATTGAGGTAACGTAATTAAAAAATGAATGCTAAAATGCTTTTAACTTACAGTGTACAACGGAAAGTCCACAATTCTCTACGATCGTTAATATTGCAGGTCAAATGTACATCGTGATAAAGTGACTTTTATTGCTCGTGATTTAGTAAGGTGTATAATGAAATTAATTGTGATAGTAATTTATGATATACTAATTAGGAATTTTGATATAGAAAATTCTGTTACCACTCGAAATGTAGGTCCAGAGCATTTAATGTGTTGAGATGTGTTCGTATCGTTTGATTTTGTAGCGGCAGTATTAGCAGAAATGTGGTTTGGTTGAAATGCCGCCTGGACCAGAATGTTTTTTGTTACAGGAGATGGCAGAAGGAATTTAGTTGCTATGCTCCGTGCAAATGAGGTGTATTGTGTTGTAAACGACGTTCAGTGTTACTTCATGAAACAATAAGTTTCTACATTAGCCCATTGAATACATTCGTTTTAAGTGTAGCGTTCGATAGATATTTGCAGAATATTGAACAGTAAATAAAAAGCAGTACTATTCGTACAAAAATTCTGAACAAAAACTAAAAAGGGTTGGTTAAGTTTTAAATTTCGGCAAAAATAATGTGTAATACACAGACTGTATAGTAACAAAAAAGAAACAGGAAATAACTTAAACCGAGATAGAATGGAATCCTTTACATTTTTATAAATACGACATTTGGGGCACGACCATTTTGCACTTTCAGTGAACCGACTTTCGTGCTGGTATACTCATAGCATTTTACTTTTTTTCCAAGCTTTGATTTTTTATTTTTATTATAACGCATATATTACGAACGAAATTATGGTGTAATATTTGATATGTCATAGTATTTTATGTACGCAAATGAAAACATCTCTTTGCGAACTTGACAAAAGTACCTACCTTACTTTTTTAAAGTTAAGGTTAAGAACAGATTTATATTTCCTGCTTCAAAACTATTATTTGTCATGTGCGCGTCAGTTTTAAAACACAAACTTGCATATGTAAGTAGGTTTGCGATTTACTTAAAAAGCAAAGAGTAAACGTGGCACGGCTATCTACGAAGTAGGAAACTCTTTGTTGCTTCCGAATTGATATTAATGGCAATTTGTAAAGGAACTATGCGTTTTTGCGGGATAAAATCTATCCTATTGCACTTCGCACGCAATTATCTGACTTCATGCCAAATTTCATTTAAATATGTTGAGTTATTAAGGCGTGATTGATTGCCAACGTACATCCAAACACACATCCGAACTTTCTCATTTTCTCATTTATAGATATATAGACTAGCGGAGTTCCCGGCGTTGCCGGTATAGTTGGCGTAGATTTACCCGTACCCTATTTTCATTCCCGCAAAACATTTGTACAAAGTTTTATAAAATACGTGCAAACTTTTTCGGAATTAAAGCAAACTTACATTCACCCGCCCCCTACCAAGAAACTGGTGGACTGAAGTTTATTTGCACGTATACTATTTTCATTCGTCCGAAAAGATTCATGTATATCAAGCTTCGATAATTTGGTTAAGAAATTTCATTACTACATTACTGAACAACCCTAGATTATGTTAAAAACTCACGTTTGATTCAATTGCGAAGTGAATGGATATACTTGTGGCTCGTAACGCCAGATCCTTTAACTCTGCAGATAAAATATCAAAAGTGAATCCGGAATAATATTATCGTAAACAGAAGACTAATGCTGAAGGCCAGAGATATTGTCCAGAGATCGTGCTTAAAGAAAGTCTCTGTTGTTTTTACGGCTATTTATGTCGTTTAAAAATTGATATCCCGAATTAAAGGAAAGAATACTTCAAGCTATGGCTTTTAAAAAGTGAATATAACGAATTAAAGGAAAGAATACTTAAAGTTTTGTTTAGTCTGCAAAATAGTTATTACTATAAGTTATCTTATTGCTTTAATTAAAGGCTATGGTCAGAGACATTGTGTTGTATGTTTAGTGCGGAGTTTGCGGCGTCGTCCTCCTGTGGAATTTCTCACCATAGGTTCAGAATTTCATTTAATGCTCCTACATTATTTAACGTTGAAACATAAGACATGCCAGACAAATGAATTAAGATTCTAAGCTTTAAAACGGTGAAAACTCCATCGAAATCTGCCCCGTAGTTTCCGAGTTTTTATACGACCAATTTGTCCGGTTTTCGTTTTATAGATATAGATTGTGCACACATATTAAGAGTCGATGACAATACAATAATTTCATTGCTAAGTCCTGCTATTCTCAAAACTTTAACAATAACAACGTTGTAAAAAATTAACACGTTTTTCCTAGCAATATGAACAAAAAAGCGAAAATAATCTTTAAATGAAGATTTTGTTCAGCAGCGATAGGATGTCCCACAATTCAAGATATGACTTAATGTCTTGAATAACCTTAAAATAAAATCAGTGACCAAAAAATTAACTTTAATGTAAAAAAAAAAAAAAAAATTGGTGGAGTGAACTATATTTAATTTCATAAAGACTTTTTTTTTGCTGTCATCAGTCTTGTACCTTTACAAATAGTTAGCGATATACATTTAAGACATCTTATATCTAGCACCCATCGCGTTTTTAAATTAAAGCTAATTTTTTGGTTATTGATTTTGTTTTTATTTTAAACTTGTCCGAGAAATTAAGTCATACTGAATTTTGGGACATCCTGTTGAGCAAGATCTTTATTTAAAAATTATTTTCACTTTTTTGTTCGCATTGCTGGGAGAAGCGAGTTTTCCATCTTTTTAAACTATAATCTTACTACTATTGTAACCGCCATAACCTACCGGATATACGAAACCCACGGTTTAACTTGGAATCTGAACCACGGAAGTGTTCTGGTGTACTTCACATTACACAGCAAGCCGTGCCAGAGGTGAAGGTCGGGTTAAGGGTCTATGAAAATCCCCGCCGAGACAGGGATTCGAACCGGAGACCTTTCGTTCCCTAGTCAGATACCTTAACCACTGAGCCACCAGTCTGCTAAAGTGTTTTCATAAAATCTGCTTACGGACACCTGGTCACAAACTGAATTCATAGTCCAGCTTTGAGAACCTAATGCTAGACAAAGAGATGGACTTCCAATAATTTTGTACAGCTCTATTTCAGTCTCTTGGAATGGCGGGGGGAAAATAATCAGCTTAAATCTGTTCCTTTCATAGTTAGGTTACAAAATGTCTGAATTTATTTCTACATTGCAGACTATGTGGATCTATTTACCACACAGTTGAAAGACTACAACGAAACAGACTATTTGGGAGGACGCGGGTTCGAATCCCCATCCGTCTATCCAGATTTCGGTTTTCCATGGTCTCCCGAAGTCAGGCTACGCGAATGATGGGATGGTTCCTTCAAAAAGTCATAACTGAATTCCTTAACCTTTCGGATCTAATGACCACGACGTCGACGAGGCGTAAAGCCTTAAGTAAAAAAGTTACAACTACTTTACACATAATTACATAAACAGAGCAAAGACGTTTCCGTCGGGAACCTCATTTCAATTGGCTGCGCATACCACCTCCGTCTTGTCTTTCAAATCCGATAAGGAATTCCGGAACCCCCCCCCCCTCCTGTGAGACTTCGTGTTATTTGGTTGAACCCCCCCCCCCTCTAAAATGACGTGAGATTTTGAGGGAGGACCGCGTCCCCCCCCCCTCCCCCTACCAATCGACCTCGCAATTTCTTGAGTTTTTTTTTTTAGGTCTCATGCTCCGAAGGACGGTTGTACCCCCCTCCCCTAACGTCTGTTTTTGGACCAAAATCCCACCCATAGAATCTACTTTCGCCTTTTTTTAAAGCTCTACAATTCTTCAAGAATTTCAAAATCTCACGTGAGATTTCCGTTGACCCCCCCCCTCCCCCTTGATGAGGTTTCGCGAGATTACGCCTGACCACCTCCCCCCGCCTTCCCCATATTTTACCTCATTAATGGACGCAATCTAATGCTACCACATAAATGGGTCCTACAATTTTGTGTTGAATCGGAATTACTTCTAGCACAATTCACAAGCTATGACGGACAGGGAAAAGGGATTACAGGGAAATAAAATATTCGGATTTCGGAGTTTTTCGGATCCCTTCGGAGACTAACGCAGATTTTGTATTTGTATCCCAACGAAATTAGACATTAAAAATAAATAGGTGACAGGTAATTTTTAAATAGAGTTCATTAGGGAGCCTCCATGAACTACTAGACTTTCTAGGGAGGAAGGGAGCTTCTATTCTAAGCTACGATGAATTACCGGGGTCGGGGGGAGGGGTTTCAATCCATGTAGTTTTGATTCATATTTTTTGTCGCAGTTAATATAACGTACAGAACACACAACAACATGTAGGTATTTATTTCCGTCATTTAATGTTCTGTGTATGTGATTTATATATGCTATATACTAACTGTGCTGACCTGCGTGTGACTTGTAGTCATAGCGTTGGGTTGCACACGCGTGGCGCACTTGAACTAACCGACACGCGACGTCGCACTACGATTAGACACGCCGCACCTAGACTCGAGTCCTGTATACTGACAGTGCTGCGCAGGCGTGTGACTTGTAGTCATAGCGTTGTGTTGCACGTTGTAGGCGCATTTGAACTAACCGACACGCGACGACGCATTACGATTAGACACGCCGCACCTAGACTCGAGTCCTGTATACTGACAGTGCTGCGCATGCGTGTGACTTGTAGTCATAGCGTTGTGTTGCACGTTGTAGGCGCATTTGAACTAACCGACACGCGACGACGCATTACGATTAGACACGCCGCACCTAGACTCGAGTCCTGTATACTGACAGTGCTGCGCATGCGTGTGACTTGTAGTCATAGCGTTGTGTTGCACGTTGTAGGCGCATTTGAACTAACCGACACGCGACGACGCATTACGATTAGACACGCCGCACCTAGACTCGAGTCCTGTATACTGACAGTGCTGCGCATGCGTGTGACTTGTAGTCATAGCGTTGTGTTGCACGTTGTAGGCGCATTTGAACTAACTGACACGCGACGACGCATTACGATTAGACACGCCGCACCTAGACTCGAGTCGTGTATACTGACAGTGCTGCGCATGCGTGTGACTTGTAGTCATAGCGTTGTGTTGCACGTTGTAGGCGCATTTGAACTAACCGACACGCGACGACGCATTACGATTAGACACGCCGCACCTAGACTCGAGTCCTGTATACTGACAGGGCTGCACGTGCGTGTGACTTGTAGTCATAGCGTTGTGTTGCACGTTGTAGGCGCATTTGAACTGACCGACACGCGACGACGCATTACGATTAGACACGCCGCACCTAGACTCGAGTCCTGTATACTGACAGTGCTGCGCATGCGTGTGACTTGTAGTCATAGCGTTGTGTTGCACGTTGTAGGCGCATTTGAACTAACCGACACGCGACGACGCATTACGATTAGACACGCCGCACCTAGACTCGAGTCCTGTATACTGACAGTGCTGCGCATGCGTGTGACTTGTAGTCATAGCGTTGTGTTGCACGTTGTAGGCGCATTTGAACTAACTGACACGCGACGACGCATTACGATTAGACACGCCGCACCTAGACTCGAGTCGTGTATACTGACAGTGCTGCGCATGCGTGTGACTTGTAGTCATAGCGTTGTGTTGCACGTTGTAGGCGCATTTGAACTAACCGACACGCGACGACGCATTACGATTAGACACGCCGCACCTAGACTCGAGTCCTGTATACTGACAGGGCTGCACGTGCGTGTGACTTGTAGTCATAGCGTTGTGTTGCACGTTGTAGGCGCATTTGAACTGACCGACACGCGACGACGCATTACATTAGACACGCCGCACCTAGACTCGAGTCCTGTATACTGACAGTGCTGCGCATGCGTGTGACTTGTAGTCATAGCGTTGGGTTGCACGCTGTCGGCGCATTACTAACCGACAAACATTAGACACGCCGCACCTAGACTCGAGTCCTGTATACTGACAGTGCTGCGCATGCGT
Organism: Vandiemenella viatica; assembly: GCA_031002005.1. Classification (NCBI taxonomy): domain Eukaryota; kingdom Metazoa; phylum Arthropoda; class Insecta; order Orthoptera; family Morabidae; genus Vandiemenella; species Vandiemenella viatica. The sequence goes on from JARYHS010003672.1 coordinate 9,295, forward strand.
GTGACTTGTAGTCATAGCGTTGGGTTGCACGCTGTCGGCGCATTACTAACCGACAAACATTAGACACGCCGCACCTAGACTCGAGTCCTGTATACTGACAGTGCTGCGCATGCGTGTGACTTGTAGTCATAGCGTTGGGTTGCACGCTGTCGGCGCATTACTAACCGACAAACATTAGACACGCCGCACCTAGACTCGAGTCCTGTATACTGACAGTGCTGCGCATGCGTGTGACTTGTAGTCATAGCGTTGTGTTGCACGTTGTAGGCGCATTTGAACTAACCGACACGCGACGACGCATTACGATTAGCCACGCCGCACCTAGACTCGAGTCCTGTATACTGACAGTGCTGCGCATGCGTGTGACTTGTAGTCATAGCGTTGGGTTGCACGTGGCCGGCGCATTTGAACTAACTCACATCCTACGGCGCATTACGAGTCATTGAAAATTCAAGTTCTAAGTGTGGACTGTACAATAAACTTTACGAGGCTTATCAAAAATATATTTCCAAGGAATTTTCACTATCCAATGAGTTAGAAATATCTTTTAAGCAGACCAAATAATCATTTCCTGGCAATTTATACAGAGAGTTGACAGAACTGTAGCAAAAGAAAATAAAAAATGCAGCTCTTCTACTTGTTTTTGCGCGGCAAGTATAGTTTGTTCTATTTTATCAACTATAAATGAGGGTAGATGAATGAGTTTATGACAATGTTTTTATTGACACTTTCAGAAGAAAAGGACCACTGGCTGTACTTGAGAAAGTGGTTTTTCCCGATAATTGATCATTTGCAGAAGTGGCAAGTGTTAACATTTCATTCCGGACATTTATAATAATTGCGCAAATATCAGCTGTGTTCATAATGCGCAATAATTTTAATGATTTTTTTTTTTTAGAATTAATAGGGGAAAAATGATACGTGTAAAACGAGATAATAAGGTGGGGGGGGGAGGGAATTGAAGCCGCCACGTCAGGGTACGTGGGGGAGGGAGAAATACAGCCACGTAGTTTGTGGACGCTCCCTTATAAGTTTACTTTCCACATTGTGTACACACGAGTCCTAAAAATACCGAGAGAAGTTGAAGAAAGAAAGTAGTGTTCTCACAGCATATTTAGCCAATTCTCTGTCAAATGATACATATGATTTTTTGTACAAAACATGTACCTCAAATATAAATTTTCTTAAAATCTTTTCCTTAGTTATTGAAATATTTTCTTCAGCACCTCACAAATCCCTTTATAATTGCTTTCATCTTCAGCACCCATTAATTTTGAAAATTTCGTTCTGTAGTCTTGTTCAGAGGTTATGAAGTTGTGATAGCTGGACAAGTGAGCAAATTTATATGAGTTCTGTTTTTCATTCGGAATTTCTCTTGAAGCGAAACTTCGTTGGGTACTTTGGAAAATATGTTAGCGTTACTCACGCAGGGAGCGTCCATAAAGTACGTAGCTCTATTTTGGTCTCCTGTCAAACACCCCCGCACCCCACCCCCGCGTGGCAAACAGCGTTTTTCCTTATTGATTCCAGAAAACATTTTATACTGTTTTCTCTATGTCAGACTATCGCAAATTACATTCGGTTATAATTAAATAAAGGAAATAAATATTCACATGTTGTTATATGTTTAATACCTCATATTTACTGTGACAAATAATAGGAATGGATAGCTACGTGGCTTGGCCCCACGTAGCTATACTTTCAACCCATCCTCCCCCAGACTGAGCCACGTAGTTTGTGGACGCTCCCTTACCGATACTCTGATGCAGGCAGCTACGATAATGGTGAATGTTCTCACTTCAGCTATTATAGAAGAGTCGTTCACATTAAATGTGGAACATATATTTCCTATTTCATTTACCAAAACCTTTGATTTAAAAAATGAAACAAATTCACCTAATGCAATGTAAATATCTATTAATATAATAAGCAACCTGTCATGTATGACGTCACCTGTCACGGCATGACGTCAATCGATGACGATGGGATGAACCCTTAAAGATTTTTTGATTTACTTTATATCGCGATGAATTATTAACACTAAAATGCGACATAGTACATGTATTAATGTGCGTTTGATTTTGTTTCTCTGGCGGCAAGTTTAGTAGGTGCTTAGTTTGAAATGCAACCTGGATCAGGATAGCAACGAAAACCTTTTGTTACAGGGAAAGGCATTAGAAATTGCATTGAGATTTATTTTATAAAAAATTCTATGTATTTAAGTAATTGCTAAGACAGACCGTGGTGGTGTAACGGTTAGCGTTCTGGCCTCGCATTCGGGAGGACGGCGGTTCGAATCCCCGTCCGGGCATCCAGATTTGGGTTTTCCATGGTTTCCCAAATCACTCCAGGCAAATGCCAGGATGCTTCCTTCAATAGGCCATGGCCGAATTCCTTCCCATTCCTTGCCCCCATCCTTTCCCTCTCTAAAAACCTCGCTGTTAAGAGACAAAAAGAAAGAAAGCTAAGAAATGTAATGCTACAACGGCATATTAATCGTTAATTGCTTTTTATAATGAAATCATTACTTGGTTTGAATGAAAGAAGTTCCAAATTGATCGTAATCTATGCGATCTAAGCCACAATTAAAAGTAAAATTACGTGGCATATCGTAAGTTGTTAAGATTTATTTTTAACATCCGTTGTTTTCACTGTGGTCATTATTTTAGCGGGATTTAAGCTGTGTCAGCCGTTAAAACATCGATCTTCATCATAGACAATAAGAAAGTTGTAAGAAACTGTGAAGATTTTGGATCAAGTTTGTATTGCAATGCATGATGACACTGACATTAATTCGCGTGTGATTGAAGCTTTGATTTTTCTAGCGGCGATATTGGTGGAGATTGTGGTTAGGCTGAAACGCAGCCTAGACCAAGTTGACAACTGAAGCTTTTTGCTACATAACCAAGGACGAGATATTACAGCATACTGAGTTTTATTTTATAACAATTCTATGTAGGTAAGCAACCAAAAAGAAGTTAATTGCCAGAAGACTCCATTAAACCCGTCATTTTTGACGGGCTTTGTGGCTAGTACTCTATAATCAACCGAAGTGTGCTTCAATTTTTTTTTATAATTTTCAATTTGTTTACGAGAATAACTTGGACAAAGTTCATAATCACTGTACAAATACAATAAAGACAGTAGCGTTCACCAACTCTAGTGCTATAAAAAACTTCAAAAACAAAAAATAAACGAGAAGAAAACACAGAAAAATATGTATATGGTCCATAGAAGTGTCACTATTTTTTTTATCATAGCTTTTACCATCGTCGACGCCGAGGTCATTAGAGGCGGAAGAGACTGTGGGCGAAGAATGAGTACGATTCGGGCATGGCCTTTTGAAGGAAACTATCTCTGCATTCGCCTTCACTGATTTGGGGAAACATGTAAAATCCAAATCTGGTTGACCGAACGGGAATTCGAACCGCGTCCTTCCGAACGCACGGAATAGTATAAATGGCCATTGAGCCGGCAAATTCAGTGCCTCAGTGCTCCCATTATGAGATACGAAATTTGCCACTAGATGGGATTGCAAACAGCATTTATGTATCGTTTGCCACATATTTAAA
>JARYHS010003673.1:0-19450 GCA_031002005.1 Vandiemenella viatica
AGTCTTCAAAACAATTTCGTATAGGTCCCACTTGTTGTCTGTTTTAACGATGAATTTACTGAATGTGATACCAGATTAAAATTTTTTATGGTGGTTGATGACTACCAAATTAATGTGGATTTTTGTTTCCTTTCATTTTATTTTCTCAGTTTTCTGATAGCAGCGCTCTACAAGTCACAATAATTCGCTATGCGCAAGAAGTAAACAATGAAAACAAGCTTACATCTCAGGCAGTTTGTGGACGAAAGAACATAGATCCTTCCGACTAATTTTCCTTCTTTTATGTATCTTACTTTGGACTTGCAATAGTTTGTCAGTATTGAATTTAGTTCAACAATATTTCTAAAAGAAAAAATTATTTGAAATTTAATTGTAATTTTAGAGTAAGAGTTTTATGCTTTGATTTTTATAATCCATGTCTGCGTCTTTTATACATGATTTTCTTGTACAATACTTTTTTCTTTTCTTACCTTTTACTTATTCGCTACACGGTACTGGTATTATTTGTCTTTTGCCTAACATGGTCTGTATAGAAAATAATTACAGACGGCAGTGACGAAGCTACACTCTAAAACACAAAAAAAACAAGCAACTAACTGTAAATTGATTCAAAGCGTAAAGAAACCAAATAGTTTATACAAAACCTGACTTCTCCAGTCGTGATTTCTAGCCGTAATACAAACTTCAAACAAGCGTTTGTCGATTCCTCTACTCCTTTCTCCTTTATGCCACTCTGTGGAAATAATCTGCTATGTTGTTCTATGCACGAGAATAAGCAAGAGTATTTTTTATTGATATGGATAACAGACGATAGCTTCTGTATTTAATTTTCTGGTTCAGACATGCTGACAGTTGAAAGTCATTAAATTCGGAACGATATGAACGCTAGTATCACAAAAAATAACAGTTCATCGCCACGACAGTAGCATAACATCATTGCACCAACTTATTATCAGCTGGATTCGATGTCCTGGTATATTGTGCTGAGTTTTCAACTATCTGGACATCTTACATTTCTGAACAAGCAGCGTCAGGTGGTTCTAATAAATTTGTTTATACTGCTTGTTGTGTTCGTTCTGTTTTTCTGTAGAGTTAATTATTTAATTTCCTAATTCATACAGAATTGACACATAAAAACTAATCATGGAATGATTATCGTATTACGAGCCTATCAGTTAAGGCTTGTAATGGGAGTGGCGGAGAGGGACGTTCCCTGTGGGGCAATAAATTATTGTTACCATTTAGCAATTGATGATTAACACGGGGATTTTGACTGCATGAGGAAACGAAAATATGGATTTTGCAAGAATTTCGATGATATTGGGAGTACAGGTAACTGTCACAATATGACATTTATTTAGTATAACTGGCATTACAAATCTGAGCGAATTTAACGTTAATATTAATACAAGAAAGCAAAATTACAAAGTAACGCTCAGAGGTACTATTAGCCATCATGAACAAGCAAATAATTGTAATTTACTTTGGAATCAATCTCAAAATTAATATGCAATGGAGCCACAAATGAAAAATATGCCATTTGAAACTAACACAAAATTATAAAGCTCGTTTAGTGGGATTTTTATATAGTTAGAACATGGAACTCTCTTTTCAAAGGCGCTTAAGGGTTACTGTCAGTTCCATGGGATGCATCATCAGATGGCTCTGTTGTAACACTTTACCACTGTAGTTCTGCGTCTAAAGTTTGCGATGGTCGTAGATGGTCCACGGTATATGAGACCTGTCTCGCAATACCGCTACAGTAACGCTCCAGCATTGAACAGAATGCTAGTTGGCAGTTTTACACATCCAGGAGTCGGACCTCAGCAGAAGTCAGCAAGGGAAGACAGCCATCGGATCCCGGAAGAGAATGAATTTGGATCAAACTACCGGCACTGTAGTCAACACCAGAATGACTTTGCAGCGTCTGCCATGACGCATGTTAACTCCGGCCACGCGTTTTTTGTCTCGAGGATACATGTTTAATAGAAAATTCCCAGAATTTAAGTTATATGCTCAATGGTATTGGGTCGTAGGTTGGCCATCTAATGTCACGCGATATCATGGTTATTTTATTCCTCCTCCGTTTGGACCACACCGTTCATAAAGATTCGGCTAAGATCGTGGGATAACGCTATTTCTTCGCGCGGCGGGGTTATCTCCCGTTAGGATCGGTGACCACTGCCTCAAAATACAGCGTTTTCCGGTCTCGGGAAAAACCCTCCACCTCACTGCTTTGTTAGCTGGAAGTACCAAGACGCCAGTCACTAATGGTTCTACTGGTCATTGCCTCTCGGGAAGGACACGTATGCATCCCAAGACTGTACAGCTCAATAAATGTTTGACATACATTGCACCAAGAAAAACTGACTATTCACTATTGGCCTTCTCACATGGATTCTTGCCTATTTTATAAGGAAATTATCTATATATATATATATATATATGGTCACCCAAGCTTTTATGAAAATCAGTCTAATATTATCATTTATATAATGAAAATGCGTCTTAGAATGTGGTGGCAAGCGTCACATTATAAGCTGTAAAAATTCCTTTAGTTAGAACACCCAAGAAGAATGCTGAGCAGAGAAACCACCAGTAAAGAGACTATTATCGATACGCTGGCTTCAAGCCAAGTAGCTCCAGCGTGATCCGTGGGACCTTGGCACAAGGCCGCAGCGATGCGCCACACATGCTTCGCTGGTGTTTCACGGGGACTGCAGTGCCAGGTGTATTCTGAGAGCGAAGGGTGGCCCTCGACTGATTTCGATTTAGAAAGAAAAGTGCGAGGAACTCGCCTGTTTGGCATTCCTACACAACTACGCATTAGATAAAGCTTTGTTTACATTTCGACAAGAATAGGATCGCTGCAAGCCTGGCGAGGAACGTCTATAGCCGAAAGTGTTCTGACCTAACAGTGCTGCAAATAATACGATATGTTCAGTAGTACCACAACTGTGGATGGCCTAACAGGCTAAGAGACTGGTGCTTGTCTATCTCTTTCAAATTCAGGCATTGTATGCAACGGAATTTTTATGATGTTACTTAACTTCACACTTAGCTACATTTGAGTTAATTTCAAGTTCCCTTCTAAAATTTTCAAAGACATAGTTATAATTATAACAATTTCGCATGGTAGTAATGACGTGGAGACAGGGTTTCTATTGGCTGCGCATTCCACCCACGTGTCGTAGCCGCCTTAACCTAACCCGTGTAAGAATACACAGCCTCTTAGTTTTTAAATAATTAATAATTAATGTTTTTTATATTATTTCAATGGGAAGCGTATTAATAGTGGTATTTTCGATTCACTATTTTGTATTTGATTTATGATAAACTGATTATATATGTATGTTGTTAAAAAATATTTTATATCGTTTTATTAACATTGTGTCAAAGAAATCCATGCGCCGTTGCCGAATGAACAATGTACATGAAAATCTCTGGAATAAACAGTGTAGGAGGAAGATCTTTGACGAAAAGAATATATGAGAAGAAGAGATCGTGTGTACACGAAAAAGTTTTATGAAACTGAGAATTGTATTTGTTAATGTAAAGCAACAATAAAGTAATGAAAGTCGATATAAGAAATAATAATTTTACACATGGCGACTGTGACCGGACGCAGAGCTAATTATTTGGCTCGATAATAAAAGAAGCCTGTAATCTTCGGAAAGGAAGTGACGAAAATTTTGAAATAAGAATGGATGGAAAAGATTTGGAAGTAGCTGGGGAGCGGGCAGTTGCCGCACTGGATTGTAGTGCTGCTACCGTTCATGATGATTCGGCAACTGGCATCGCGGAGAAGAATCTGTGCAGTGAGGAGAGTGAGTCCATAAAAGAAATGTTGGCTATGATTATTCAAGAACAGATGGAGGCGAGGCGAGAAATGCAGAAAATGAAACAAGGACAGATAGAAACAACACTAGAAATGCAGAAAATGAAACACGGACAGATAGAAACAAAACTAGAAATGCAGGAAATGATAACGCAGGGAGTGAAAGGAGAACTGAAAAAATTGGAACAGAGAATAGATCAGAATCAACAGCAATTGATACAAGAGTGGAGAAAGGGAGGAAATTGTAACAAAGCGGTGGACAAAGAAGCGGAAGAAGAGGCAGAAAGCAGGTTAAAGCAGGTGATGAGAACATGCAAAGAAGAACTAGGAATGGAGACTCGAGGAGACAGAAGGGAAAAGGACAGTGACGATAAGCGAGAGTTTGACGAGAAATTGAACGCAATGTCTGACAACAGCGTGCCATTGAAATGGTGGCAGTGTTTGGAGCAGATAGAAGATAGCAATGTTGATAGGAGGGAAAACAGTGACCAGAAAATAAACCAAGAAACCAGGAGGAAGAGTGAAATGCTTTCTACTTTCACGGATAAGGATGAGGGAAATTATGACTTGGAAGCGGAAGAAATGGACGAAATCATTGAAGATGGGGAAGATTATGAAGATGCAGAAGAAAGTGAAAAAGAGACTAGCGAGGAAGAAGAGAATGGAAACTACGTACTTTCGAGGGACAGAGTGGCGACTAACGAAGAAAGTGAAGAAGAAAATGAGATAAAAAGTTGGCTAATAAAGAACAATACAGTGGGAGAAGATGATAAGAATGAATCAACCAGAGGCAAGGTGAAAAAGAAGAAAGGGCTCGATATGTACCACGAGGGCCACAACATTGTAAGGTACGAGTGGAAGAAAGGTGGCGGAGAGTGCAAGGAAGATGTAACGATAGGGAAAGTGAAGATGAAGAGGGAGTGACACATGAGAATATTGAATCAGAAAAATTGTTAGGATTAGAAAAAATATATGTGATCTAAACTTATACCGGGGGTGTGAATGAATGTAACTATGGCTGAAAATGTATGTATGGGTGAATGGTGTGATGTTAAATCACACAAAATTTGACAAAATTCAAATTTTGGTGACAAATTGGCCGAGGGGATGTGTAAGAATACACAGCCTCTTAGTTTTTAAATAATTAATAATTAATGTTTTTATATTATTTCAATGGGAAGCGTATTGATAGTGGTATTTTCGATTCACTATTTTGTATTTGATTAATGTTAAACTGATTATATATGTATGTTGTTAAAAAATATTTTATATCGTTTTATTAACATTGTGTCAAAGAAATCCATGCGCCGTTGCCGAATGAACAATGTACATGAAAATCTCTGGAATAAACAGTGTAGGAGGAAGATCTTTGACGAAAAGAATATATGAGAAGAAGAGATCGTGTGTACACGAAAAAGTTTTATGAAACTGAGAATTGTATTTGTTAATGTAAAGCAACAATAAAGTAAATGAAAGTCGATATAAATAATTTAATTTTACACCCGGTAGTCCCACCAGATACAGGGGACCTACAGTATAACATGTAATCCGAAATGCTGAAGCGTTCTGGTGTACTTCACATTACACAGTAAGAGGTGAAGGTCGGTTTAAGGGCTAATGAAAATCCCCGCCGAGACAGTGATTTTATCCCCAGTCAGACACCTTAACCAGTGAGCCACCAGACCGCTCACAAGACAATTAATATGGTGACTGCAAACGATGTGTGTATGTGAGGGAGAGGGTGATTTTAAGAAATGGTCTGTATGGAACTCCTTACCCATCCTGATGGGTCATTTGAATAATATTTAGAAAAATCGAGAAGGCATCACCGACTCTGGAGCGTGAGCGGTAGAGATGGCGCCAAACATCTGGAGCTCCATTTAGCAATACAGACATCGTTTTTCCATAGTTTCCCGAAATCACTCCAGGAGAATTCCGGAATGCTTACTTCAAAAGACCATGGCCAAATTCCTTCATGTTTCCTACTTCCTCCCCCACCCCTCATTCTCTCCCGGCTTTAATGACCTCGACGTTGACGAGATGTAATTCCTAGATAGAAATGTCGAACTGCAAACTCGGAGAATTTTTTATTAGGAATTTTGTCAAGGAACTAGAAAATATTTATCAATGGGCTTCAGAGAAAACATGACGGCATTCGGTTTTCAGAACCTACTGGAAACCGAAATCTGGATGAGAGGACCAGGAATTCCGCGTTCTCCTTAATCCCCGTCACACTCTTTAACCATTTTTTTTTTTTTTTTTTTTTTTTTTTTTACAATGCTGTATATAAACACATAACCTGACCATTAGATTTAAAATTACTTTCGAGTTTAAATTAAGAAATTAACTTTTATAAAGTGGAGAGGTTTTCTGAACACGATTGCTAAGACGGACTTATGTCGAAAACATGTTTCGTGGGCAACATTCACTCGTTTGCAGGTTGAATGCTAACGTGATGAAATTATGAATTTCTGTACCCTATTCCTCAAGGTACTACCTTACCTGACGGCACATTCTTTAAATTTACTAAAAACTTTTATTTAACAATATCTAACGTAAAATTCTGTTTCTACATTAAATAATATTTCGTTTTTGATATCTAACAACGGTGGCTATTATTGTACTGAGTAATGTGGTTAACTGCACAGAGGCACTGATCGGTGAAGAAATTTTCACTATTTTGGACTTGGCCAGCGGTGTAGGAGAGGTGTTGCACCACGATTCCTATTCACTAGGTTATAGGCCTACATCAAACGTCTCTCTCCAGGCTTATATAGGGAACCTTCCATCAAAAGGTCATGGCCAAATTCCTTCCCGTTCCTTACCCCAGTCTTTTCCTGTCTCTAATGACCTTGATATCAAAGAGGCATAAAGCCATAAAGAAACGAAAGGGAGAGGAAAAAGAGCAACTAAGAACACCGAACAAAATCGAAGCTTTGTGACTTCCATTTGGGATGATTCGGGATTGATTGACCGTCCGGCGATTCAGACTTCGGTTTTACATGATTTCACAAAATCATTTGGGATCCAGTGCTGGAGTAGATGTTTCATAGCGTCAATAGTGGATATGATTTCCCATAATCCTAAAATACTGACGAATAATAAAAAAACGTTAGAAAGAAAGAAACTTTTTACATTACCTCTGTAACCAGATCTAGAATATTGACGGACTTTAATAATTTTATAACAGTCAGTCATTAGCATTGGCGCAAAATATTGTCACAGAGAAGCTGTCTACCTTCTGACCAGCAAAATTTCTGCTTACAACCGAAGTATCCAATGTTGGTTTCAAGATTTGGGTCCAAATTCTTCGCTACATTTAATATGGACATGATGTCTTGCAAAAGGTTTCTTTCCGCTTAGAGAATTACGAAGTCGTTCTGTTGTTCTTGTACCAAGTAATACTGCATTGATTTTCAGTATAAGAGACTAAGATTGAAAAAAAAAATAGAAATTAGTTTACTAGGTCATTACGGAGATCAGAATTGTTTGGAGTAGTTTGGAAACCAAATATACTGTAGATCAGAGTCCAGCATTTCATTTTGAAGGGACAGATTTCCAGTCGATGCTATAGCTCCAGTTGACGAACGGGTAGCGTTGATCACGGTTACAGACGGTGTGGGGTCCGAGAAGGATCGAGTCAGATGGACCGAAATAGGCGCAGAGACGGAATGGAGGAAAAGAGAGAGAGAGAGAGAGAGAGAGAGTGACAAAGAATCTCGAGGGGACAAATTGGAAACAGCGGCGATGCGACGGGAAGGCGGGGCTGAGCAGTCCCAAATTAGACGACGAGACAGTCCACACGAGGGTCCACACCAGCTACAACTTGCTGGAGACTTGCTGGGCAGATTTAACAGTGAACAAAGGGGAACGACTTCGACTATTTCTGAAAGGAAACGCCATCACTACGAAATTCTCAATTTTTTGATAAGGCTTATCTCAGACGGTAATTATTGGTCAAATAATTCACAGCTTACTAGCAAATTTGTTGCACCAGATTGATAAGTATTTCGTAATTACTATTTCTTGCTGTTCAGTCTTGCCGCGGATGCCACGATAAGCAGTAACAACTCCGACGAATCACATTCCACTTGTGTTTATTTTCCCATGCGCTCTATAATAACGTTACACAAGGCTTCGTTACGATCCAAAGATACTAAGTACAGTACAAACACACACAAATCTTCCAGCGATTAAACTCACATACTTCCGAATACTACTCACTGACAACTCTCTTTCAACTAACTGTCGATTAATGTATCGTCTCTGCTGCTTGTTTATATAGACGATACAGAAAATTCCAGATTAACACAGAGAAAGCTGATCGATGTTTCTCGAAAGGCGACAATGCATCTAACAATCAAAACCACATTAAAACAATCACAATAAATACAAAATCGTTCACAATCATCATAAAACACAGGGAAATAAAAATTAAAGAAATTTACAGCTTTTTACACACAAAAGTATCTACATAAAACAGTCCAAACCATTGAGAAGTATCCTCTAAACATTGTGGCTCGCCTTAACACAATTACAAATATTTAACCAATGTCACATGCATAATAATGACCTTGAACATATTAAATATTTTCATGAACAATCTTTATTTTCGTAAAACAATTTTTATTTTCACAAGTTCACAATTACTTTCACGAAAAATATATACAAATCCCTAGTTAATCAACTGACATTTTGCTATATATGATTTCATAAAAGGGCTGGTTCTGGGGGCTGTTATAAGTTGTCACGAAATTACTAGTAAGACTTTGTAACATTCCATATTCTTGCAGATGTATTAAACATATTATCGAAATTACTTGGAGAACTGTTCCACTACTTCAAATCTATCCTCTTCTAACGTTTTAATGGGGAACTGGCTGCATTCCGAATCTCTTATAGACTCATATGGAAACCAGTAAAGCTTAGTTAGTAGTGAAGACCACCACAATACGGAGTCTGTTGTGATTAATACTGCAGTGACGCTCATCTATAACTGCGATGGAACTATCACTCAATGTCAGCTTCACTAACCACCCACTTACATCCTGTTTGCATTTTGTCTATAAATTCTTTCACTGTTTGCAGGAGACATTTGCATCCATCGAGCCTGTTGAGTGAGTGATAACACTGTGGCATTGTATTCGGGAGGTCGGGGGTTCAAATTCCCGATAATTCAGATTTCGGTTTTACAAGGTTTCCCGAAATCCATCCAGGCGAATGCTGCAATGGTTCGTTAAAAAGGCCTGTTGGGATACGCTTGATTTTGGGCGTATTTCCTAACATGGAAAATAATTGTTTACCAAATCCATGGCAGACAGATGTGGCCTACCATAATTTAATTTGGAGGAGAGTCATCGCTTAATGATAACAGTCATGGAAATGTTCTGTGAAATTTACCGAAAACGACAAACGGATGAGCTGTCTTTACCTTTTTTCAGTTATTTTTTTATCTCACAATTCGTAAGACTCGTAATAGACGACTATTCGATAGAAGACTTTTCTCAGTACCATCTATGCATTTGAAGCTATCGATAGATAGATTAGCCATCAAATATTCAGTTCTACACATTGAATTATGTGAGTTTGATTTTCCTACTTGTTACACACATTGTTGCAGTTTAACAACTGAAACAGTGAAAACATGAACTTTTATAGAGGACCAGGATGTGTTTTCCCACAATAATACAGGTAAACATAATTTAGTTCACATTAAGAGATGCGTCCATTCCCTCAAAAGATTTAATTTGATATCAGAAGATTTACGTTTGCGCCATTGTCACGTACGATGTCTATAGTTTGTTTTTTTTTTTTTTTTTTTTTTTGGTGTCGTCACTCTTTCGACTGGTTTTTGCAATCCTCTATCCCTTCCTATCCTATTCTAACCTCTTCATTTCTACATATCCCTTACAGCCCACGTCCTCAATTATCTGCTTCATATATTCTAATCTCTGTCTTCCTCTACAGTTTTTACCTTCGACTGTTCCCTCCACTAACAAATTAACCAATCCAGCATGTCTCAAAATATGACCTACCAGCCTGTCTCTTCTTTCTGTAAGCTTCTTCCACAAACTTCTTTTCTCACCCATGATTTCCAAAACTCGTTCATTTCTTACTTTGTCTGTCCACTTAATTTTCAGCATTCTTCTGTAGCACCACATTTCAAATGCTTCAGTTTTCTTGTATATTACTTAAATGTTATGGCAGTACGTTGAAATGGCGGAGATAAAAAATTAGTGGCTCTATTTTGTAATTAACGAATGGTACTTATACCTACCTGAAATATCTGCTATTACGTACATTACGTAACTGTAGCAGGGGCTGCCGGTTAGATTCCGGACTTGAGCATAGGTGGTTTTAAGCAAGTAAAATGTTCGTTCCTGGGTCGTCTACACAAAGACTGCTACTACAATAAATACCTGCAAATCACATATGGATATTGTGCTGACTGTGATAGCCTCGTAACCAAACGGCATTTAAAAATACTTTTAGCAAAGGCTTTGTATAAAGAGCAAAGAAATGCATTTTAGCACTGAGCAACGCAATATCTCTCCTGTAATTTCTGACCAAGTCTATTCCCAGCATAGTTTCTTATGGATTTGTTTTCGTTGGTTGCTTTATGTATCAGCGATACCAGAAGATGGTGACAGTGAATGTTATCACCGAACAGTTGTGTGTAAACACCTTGTTAACTCGGCTAGTCACCCGAGAACATTATATTAATTCTCAAAGCCGAGAAAAACTTCGTTCTTATGTGCGAGAAACAACAGTGTAATTCGTTAAAATAGATCAAAATAAGAGGTTAGAATATTTTCCTCCATGCAGCTCCCATTTGGGAATTACCCGTTGATTTGGTTGAAAAATTATTTCTTTGGCTGACCTGGTTCGACTTATACATAATTTTCCTTTTTATTGGGTACTACTGAAACCTTAGATCTAAGCAAATGTACTTCTCCGGTTATTTTAGCATGAGGAAGCTCCAGATATTCGATTACTTCGGGGAGTGTTGGATACACGAGACTGTTTTCGGGACTTTGTCAAACCGAAAGCAAGCCGCGACGTGGCACGAGAAGACAAACACGGCTCAAGCTGGAGCGAGCTTCGTTGTGAAGTTTCTGCGAGGGCTGTTTTGAACGTGGCGGATGAGAAGCCGAATCACTCGCTCCGTAGCTTACAGTTTACTCTCACGCAGCTGAGTAAATAGACTCGGCGGTAGGTTTCACGCTACATCAAAGTCCTCTGCTGTGTAAATACTGCGTTCTAGTTTTCAGCGTGAGATCCATCATTGCCGGTGCCCAGGCATTCAAAGTTTCGTTCGCAGTTCTCCACTTTGCTCTTACGTTCCTTGTTTCTTTGTGTATTGTTTGAAGACACTGGAGTTCAGAAAGTCAACAGGTTGCTAATGGGACCCGAATAAAAGCGTGTCAACGCCGTGAAGATTTAGACTCGTTCTAACAACAGTTGGCATGGTGAATCAAAACCACAAACAGAATAATCCTCGGATACATTGACAGAAGCTATTTCTCTATTGATCCTGATGGGTATTCGAATAACGTTCGGACCTAGAATTCTGGAGGACATTGGTTCTATCCTCATCTGACGATCCTAATTTCGGTTTACTCTCCTTTATGGGAATCATCTCAGGCTAATGCCGGTATGGTACTTTCAAAAGACCATAGCCGAATTCCTTCCAGTCCTTTTCCTCCAGTCGAGTCGCTGTTATAATTATGCCGATCTTATCGAGTTGTAGAGTCCTATTACAAAGACACTATTTATGTGCATCAAAAACACTCATAGATTACACGCAAGACCTGAAAAATAAAACCATTACATCAATTTTAAGTTGTGGCATTCAGACAAATATAGCTTCATTATGAAAAAACTATTCAACTTAACATACTGTCGTGATTGATAGCATTCAATGTAAGTAATTTAGATGGTAGTAAAACACTAAAAAATTCAGGGAATTATTAAGTAATAAAGTAGCTGATCTCATGCTAAAAAGGGGGAAAATATCACTGGTTTCCAGGGAGAAGAAATGAAACCCTGTTTGGAAAGACTAAAAAAGATAAAAAACAACGAAAGGACGTATAACTAAATGTAACAAAGAATTGGAAGGAAAAGAGGCAAGAAGTTATTTCAGATGTAAATAGTTGATCAAGGTCAAAAAGAAGTAGTAGAATATTATAATTTACATTTCAAGTGATTCCAGCGCAATATATATTGTCATTTTTTAAATTTAAAGGCATTGAATCGTTCAAATAATCGTTCAGAATCGTAAGAATCTTTCAGAAAATCAATTATATTTTCTTCTGGTTTATTTTCTCAAAAAAATTCCGCAAAATCGATTATATTGTGTTGTAGAAATACATTTTAATGTATAATGTGGATTCCTGAAATTACAGCCATCGGTCTTGGCTGCCAGTACCTGTTCTGCACCCTGATTTCAACTCACCCCTGTCTCACCTCCGCAAATCCGCTATTCTAGCCTAGGTAAGGATTACAGACGTTCAGATTCGGTCAGCAAAGTGAATCAAACAACTTTCGTCTGTAAATGGTGGAAGATGAGGTCTGTAACAAATGGTACTATAAGATTAGAGAACTAAGTTGACGCAAATACTGTACACCTAAAGGTATTTTACACAGAGGCATTAGTCTTACATGAAGTATGATATTGCAGGACTAGGAGAATGCTACCTCCCTGTTGGAGGATACTAATGACGAATTTAGGCACTTTTACTGGACATGTAAATTCACGCTGGCCTAACTTCTGTTTCCCCAACAAAATTAAATACCATAATCACTTTACAAGCTACAAGATTCGCTTAGAATTGATTACTATTACTTCCGTTGTTGTAACCATTTTATTGACCAAAGGGTAGAAGGAGTATATAAAAATGGCAAATGATATAAAAGAAGTGAAGTGCTGAGTGAGCGTAGATTTCTGGTTATTTATATGTGGGTACGCGAGCTCTGCTCGTTAGCTCGGGCCAGCAGCTTGTCCAGACCCCTTGGGGACAGATTAATGGCCGCAATTTTTAATGCTGACCCTCTCCGTGGAGGCGGTAGTGGTGAAATCATCTATGCACTTGAAGAATATATTCTACGCCATCTTCAAACTGAGTGGTGCTTAGAAGTGATTGTATACTGATCTGCAACTTAGTAACGATATCTCAGAGATATTTCATCTCAGCTGCTTCCCCTCTGGGTTTTCTTATGCACTGCCCACCAATCAGTTGAAATGTAAACTAATGTTTTCATGAACAGATTCTCTCCATTATCCGACGGCTTGATGGCTGTCCTGGAGAGAATCACACCCGTATGGTCACTTTCTTGGAAAATTTAGCAGGAATAGCTTCAATTTCCTTCCCCAAAGATAGAAGAGTATATACATGTTTCTGCTTTGAGCGGATCACTATGATGTTTCTGTGTTCAGTGTAGTACGTCGTTTGCGTCGAGAATGAATGAAAGACAAATGAAGGAAAGGGCGAAATACTGTTGTACTACAACAAGACAAGTAGAATTATTTGTGATGCTGAGAGACAAATAGGTGTTATAAAAGTGTGAGTAATTAAAGTCAGGTGCTGTGAGATGTAGTATTAAATAGGTAATAAGGAATTAGTTGAGACCCTAAATTTTGCTGTAGCGTTATGAATTTAAGAGCGCTGATAATGGCGGTCTTTGTGTGCCAGTAAGCCTCGCTTAAAGGTCAGTCAGTCTGGTCCCATCAGCAGGTTGGTGCCTAGAGCAGAGTGTCTCTGTACCATCCTACAGTCGTAATAGTCTTCTGGTTGGAGGGGTATTATCTTTGGAATCTTGTGTGTTCGTCCTTAAGCCAGAGCGGTTGAAAACAACAGTAGGAATTCACATGTCAATTCTGGAAGTTACCCTCTCTGAAAGGTACCGTTACCCCAAGGGTATTTAAGTCCCACGTAACACTATAGGGATCTCATTTTGTCAGTGTTCATCCATCGCCGTGACTGTTAGTATCGGAAACCTGCTCGAGATGTAAGTCCTTTAATTTTTCTGTCTCACTCTCTCTATCTATGTTTCTGCAAAGCGCTCACTCTTTTAATGTGTTATGATGTGAATAAAACTAATTCCAATACGATGACTTGCTTAACAGCCTACGTGTGACACCAACGACCAGATAAATGCTGACATTTAGTATCGCTACTTGGAAACCTGTTATGGACTTGTTTAATTGCTTACATGTGATTCCTACGTAAGACAAATGAATGTTAGTTAGAACTATTGGCTGCTGGAAAATTCCTGTGTATTTGTAAATTGCAAATGTATTCCAGTTTATAGTAGCGATCATTGTATCCAGTTTGTTTGAGAATAGGACAGAACATGATTTTAATTTTGTGTAGTTCTATTTAAAGTATTATATCATTCAATTTGTTCCTACCTTTCACCTTGCGATTAATAAGTGAATTTAATTTAAAAGGAATGGATGCAGTCAATATTCAGAAAAGAAGTCCATTAGTAAGAATTATTAGAGGTAAAGAGAGGGATGTTACACTGTGTTGTCTAATTCTCTATTTTTTTTTTTCCCTTACTGCTTTACTCCTCTTCGACGGCTGAGGTTATCACAGGCGGGATGGGACTGGGGACAAGGAAACGGGAAGGAATTCGGCCATGGTCTTGTTGAAGGAAGCACCCCGGCATTCGCCTGGAGTGATTTGAGGAAACCATGAAAAACCCAAATCTGGATGCCCGGACGGGGATTCGAACCCGCGTTCTCCCGAATGCGACGCCAGAACTCGTCCCATTTAGGAGTACTCTTCCGAAGGTCACCAGGGGGGCCGCCAAGCTTAAACTCCCATTCCAATGTACGGATCACCACGAACAGTATCGAATGCTCTTACTTCTTACGCAATGCAGGAAGGTTTGGAATTCTACTCAGGTCTTTCGTAACTCAATCTGGTGGTTGGGAACTAAGCACCGCCATCTCTCCAACCCTGCCGGCGAAATCCTGATGATCTTGATACAAGATCCATCTGGAAAGTAGGCGTGAAACAATATCGAAGATCTACTAATTTCTAACTTTCAATTCCTCCCGAATACAGCCCAGGGGCTGGGACAGGATAGAGCCTCATTTTCATCTAGCTTAGCCTACCCTATCTCCCCAAAAGAGGGTATACACCTATACCAAATCATCGAAAATTGCTTCCGTTTTTCGAGTGCTTGTAACATAATGTAACTGATTCCATTTTTTACTGTCTTCTCTTCATTAGATGTGGCCTCTGTGGATTAGTCTTATCAGGTGTGTTTGTCATTGTTACTACAGTGCCATACTGTGCAATTAGCGGACTTTCAGAGTGTTGACACATAAAGTAGAATTGCTGGGTTGTCACCTTGTAGCAATCTTCTAGTTATTTATCTGGGGGAATACGGCAGTACACATTTGCAGCTGCAAGTGGTACGGGAACCGTATGACATGTTTCTGAATTACTTGCAAGGTCTTGATATGTGAGGCATTCGAGTTGCGTCACACTATAGGGACATGTTAATATGCGATATGCAGGGGAGAGCAGAGCAAAGCGACCGTGCCGGGTAAGAGGTGATGCCATTACGCTGTAAATATCATAACTCGTTCGAATCAATGATCCTTGAGAAGCCATATCCTGTTAGAATGTCACATCTACAAGTTATTAGAATATTTATGGTTTTAGATCACCCCGATGTTTAATAAGTGATCGATTTATGTACTCATTAATAAGAAATCAGCTAACATACCGGTTCTGAGCTAAATTGTTTTGCGAAAGTGGCGTTTCAGTTACAGATTTGCGTTTAGGTGATCGCATTGTTTCGTCGCATTGTTAAGTTAAAACTATGTTTCTGTAACGGCGTCAATACAGGCAAAGTGGTCACGCTGCTCGTAATAATGGACCCTTTGTCAAATGAGTACCAACTCAGTTTGTAGCTTTCGGATTATTAACATTCCCTACATACAATACTCTGAATAAATGCTTTATTGTCATTTGAAGCTGAAGTGAGATTATTAATAACAATAAAAAAGCAAATTCTGTGAAATTATTTCTATTTGAAAGATGATTTACTACAAAGTTGATGTTGTGGTGGTATTTCGTTGATGATAACTTCTTATCCCGTGAGTAAAAAGGACACTGTTGCAGCGCCTCCTGCAACAGTAGTAGGAAAACGCAAAAGTAACAGCCGAAACAAAGGTTCTGACATCATCCCATACTAAAATGAACATGAAGCAACAAAAAAGAAGAAGAAAAAGACAAAATTAAGAAGAAAACCACTGCTAGAAAGAAACCAACCAAACGCAAGATATCTACTTCAAGAAGATAGTTAATTACTAATGATGTTGATCAAGAAGGCACACATTGTTTGTAATGCAACGAATATGTTTCAGCTTTAGGCTCCAGTGCTAAACGTGTTTTATCTTGGCTCACTGTGCTGGAGTTGAAGAAAATAACTATTGTTTCGAGTGCAAAAATTGCGGTTAATGTGAATTTCCCCTTAAATGTTACAATTTCTACGAATTCAAAGTTACATAACTTTTTTCTAATTAAAGTATATTGTTAGTCACGTATTCCCAGGTTCATGTCCAATGGAGCTGTTCACAAAATAGTATTAACAGCTGAAACGGAGTACTCGTCTTCTGGTTATTGCCATCAACTGACTGTTAGAGACATTAAAAGATAGGCGTCACTTTGTTTTATTTTTTATGTTTCATTGTACGAATAGTAACCAATCGATAAAAACGAAATTTAACTGATATTAAATTTCAGTTCAGCTAACTTTCTGCCCTTTTTAATAAGTACTCACCTCGTTGCCTACCTACAATAATATCTGGCGCCTAAAATGACAGTGAAGAAATTTCATCATTGTGGTCTTACAAGGACATGTGGTTGGATATTAATATCTAACCATAATTTTTGTATCAAATACGTGGGTTAAATCCCAAACATCTCCACAGTGCGTTTGGCGTAATTGCGTAGGATCCTATTGATGGTGATTGATCTGTTGGATGGGCAGGTCAAACTTGGCACCATATAGGGTATCTTTCTCGAATAATAAGCCTGAATGGGCCAGCACCGTATTGCTCACTGCTGTTTCTTATATCATCGCCAACAAGAAACTAAATAAACACACACAAATTACAATCATCCATCAAGAACATTTCCACACTTGGGTAGGCAATGGAAAACCTATATAGTTTTCCGGGAAGTGTTACAACAGAAACAATCTATGACCAGACAGCAGTATAGGACAATACTGTTCCTCACTGAGTGGTAAGCTGCGTAGGGATAGTTCTAATCTTTTTTTGTGTATTTCGAAATAACTGTTCCACCATTTTCCTTAACCCTTTCCTCCCTGACGGTACTTATAAGTACCACTGTATTTACCACCATATAATTCGACGATACCAGTGTCCACTGCATTGATAAGCCTGTTGATGTATTGCTGTATGATTAAATCAGACAATGACAACATTTATTTTTAAATTTCTGCGTGAAATTGCCGAAAAAATTAATTTTCTAAGTTTTCAGCATACAGACCAAAAAAAACAAGTGGTACATTACTATGAATACAATGTAAGATTTGGAAACTGTCCCTAAATTGTAAACATCTGATGAAGATGTGAAGTATGTAGAACGAAGAAAATATAGTAAAAAACATCATTCCAAATGTTGCACTACAATGTCGTTTGTGTCTACATGAGCAAAAATAATTTTTATTTTTAATATCGTGAGGCAAATATTTCATACCAATATGAACAAAATTGATTTCAATTGCTATTTCTGTACATCATGTGATACACAAAGTCCCTGATGGTACTTATAAGTACCGGCTTAGTAATTAGCACTTAGAGTTCCAAAAAAAATTTGAAAAAAATATGTGTGTTTAATTTCAAGTACCTTTATACAAATATATAATTGAAATTACAAATTTCCCTTTTTTTCCAATAGCCGGTAGGAAAGGGTTAAACGAATATGTTTAAAAGACAATTAGGATGTTAATAACTTTGGAATAGAATACGACCTAAACTGCAACGCTTAAATAACTGGATGCTATATTGGAATTCACCTTCGTTGTGTGTGAATATTAGCAAGTGAGCAGGTTCCCAGGCTGTGAATGACATAACTTTCGGCTTACACTGCCACATGTGACTGAGGTCTGAATGTTGGGAGCGACGTTCTTGTCAACAAAGCACTGCTCCCGCAACACTTATCCTCATTCACTGGCGCACAACAGGTAGAATACAGTAGTAGCTTGTCTGGAATGCCAGCCAGGACACAATGAAGCAGTCATGGTATAAGCTGCTCTGTGTGGAAAAAGATTACAGACCGCACAAAAAAGCTATTTCTGGAAGTCTACAAACTCGTTCAGCAGACTGCAACAATATTTATTGTATCGACATCCTGATCAGCTGATACCATAGCTTCCGCTTGCGACTGTTGGTTGTGTTATTCCGAAATTTTTATGCATGATAGATTGAAATATTTACTGAAATCATAACTTGCCTAGTTTTGTAGTTTCGCACCGAAAAGAAGCTATAGCCTACAGTAACTCCGCTACCTGCGAATATCTCTGTCCATCTGTCCCAAAGTCACACGAATCAAACTCCAAAACAGAATAATTCCAGACCGCCAATTTTCACATGTGTGTTTTGTTGTCCAAAAATCGAATGTCATATCTTAAATCTTGTAAAATTATATTCTATATGGGTTTATAGAAGCAGGGGTGGATCCAGGATTTTGGTTGGGAGGGGCTTGAACCGACTTCGGTTTGGGTGGGTGGGGGGGCTTGGCTTAAGTGGATTTTGGTTGGGGAGGGCTTGCCCTCAGTAGATTTAGGTTTTGGGGTGGGCTTGAGTCGGGCTAGGGGCAGTTTTTATAGTCCCCTGGGGCCTCAAATCCCTAGAGCTAAAAAAAAAGCTCTACAAAATTACAATGTTGGGGGTGGACCTAGAACCTGTTTTTTGGGGGGGGGGAGCTTGAGCCCCCTAGCCCCCCCACCCTGGATCCGCTCCTGCATAGAAGTGAAAAGCGGAAATGGTAAGGAAGTATTTTACCGAACACGGTGGGTGAAGGGTAACGCTTTGGCCTCACGTTCAGCAGAACAAGGCTTCGAATCTCCATCCGGCCATCGAGATTTGGGTAATTCGTGTATTACCCAAATCGCTCCAGGTGAATCGCGGGATGGTTCCTTTAAAGGGCAATGACCAAATTCCTTCCCGTTCCTTACTTGCTTTCAGTCTTTCAGCCTCTAATGATCTCGATGTCAATGAGATGTAATGCCACAAGCAACAAGGGAAACGAAACAAAGAAAGCATTTTTATTTACTCCAGCAAAGCTAATTAGATTTCGCCAAGTAAAGGACCAAGATATTTATTTATTTACTGAAAAATAAAGAAACTATTTTTTTTTTTGTATCAGATCTTTTCTTCTACTTGTTTTCCAATAGTTCTTTCTAATCCTAATGGAATGGTATACAAAAGGTCTCTTGAAACTAGAATGAAGTGTTTTTTGATAAATGAGAACGCAGTTATGATCACGAATCCTAACTAAATTCTCCATTTATCATACACCAAGCTTAGTACCGTAACCATGAAATAGGTGGCCTGCATTTCTC